>JACEEZ010021518.1:22086-50147 GCA_016584305.1 Chionoecetes opilio | reverse complement strand
TTATACCTTCAGTTGATGCGTGGCGGTTAGGCAGCTACCCGCCGGGTGGTGAAGCGACTCAAGCGAGGTGGTCTGCGTGCAGGTGCCGCGTTCACCACTCGGCCATCACCCATAACAACTCATAATAAACTCACCACGAGGGTAGGAGATAGTTTTATGGCCTAATTTCATTTGTATACTTGCCCTGTTCAGTTCTTGAGTCAGAAAACATCATATATACTCAATTTATGAGTATTTTTATGTATATTGCGTGCTCTACGCCACCCCTACCGTGGTCGCTATGTTTTGACAGCTTAACGTCTTTAAGTACGTCATCAATCTGCCCGCAGAATGCCAAAAGTTGCCCAAAACAGCTGTTGGAAGTCGCTAGGTCGTGAAGACCGGAAGTTAGCCTCTCTGAATGTAGCCCCAGAACAGCTGATGGATGTCGGTAGGTCGTGAAGCATGGACGTTAGCCTCTCTGAATGTAGCCCCTGAGGAATTATCCTCTAAACAAACAAACAAGCAAAACAAACAAACAAACCTCACAACGTGTGTGTGTTTACTTGAGCCAGCTTCTTCTTCTTCTTGTGACCTTTAAGGTGATGATGCAATACTTTCGGCTCTTTAAATCTCCCCTATTTCATCCTTTCAGCCATTAATACAACACTCTATATTCACAAATAATAATAATATGCGTAATAAAAATAGTTTAATATATCTGTGTCATTTACTTAGAGTTGGGCGGAGCGCAAACGAAAGCGCAAATGCGCAAAAAATTTGCGCTCCATATAATTTATTTGCGCTTTGCGCTTTGCGCAAAACGCCGAAAATTTGCGCTTTTGGAGTTTGCGCTCTCGATATTTTATAAGTCCGCAAATGCGCAAACTTAGCAGAAAAACTTTGCCGAGAAACTCAAATGACGTAAAATCAAAAAATTAAAAGATACGTCAAATTTAGCATTTATATTTAAGTTTACTTTTTATTTAAAAATCGCTGCAGAAAAGAGCAAGCTCATGCCACGGTCGAGTGTGGCACAGAGAGCTGCAAGCAGTGCGAGCTGGACGGGGACGTGGACGAGGAACTGGAGAAGAACTTGCACTCCTGGACCCAGCTGGGCGTCCAGGATAACGTGCCTCTGTCACCTGACATGTTTCCCATGGAGCACAGGCAGACCTGGGTGGACCTGTTCATCAGGTACAACACTCCAGTGCCCTCCTCAGCGGCGGTAGAGCGGCTGTTCAGCATGGGCTCAGACGTCATGAGGCCGAAGCGATCGAGTCTGACGGCCAAGAACTTGGAGAAGCTGGTGTTCCTCAAGGGTAACATGAACCTCCTCAAGGGTCGGTGGGAGCTGGAGGACAGTGACGAGGATGACTAATATTAGTATTGTGTATTTTCATTTTTCAACTATTTTGTGTTGTTTTGACAGTATTATCTTATTTTTTATATAAACTTGTGTTCAATAAATGCTTCAAATACTGTAAACATTCAATCTTTTAATCATTTATACACTTTATATTAATTTAACATAGAATTTTTCAGTTTGCAGACTAAAAAATGAGGTTTGCGCTTTAACTTTTATGTTTGCGCTTTAATTTTTTTTATTTGCGGTCTAGTTTTTTTTTGCGCTAGAAATTTGCGCTTTTGCGCTTGCGCTCCGCCTTTTTTCGAGAATTTTGCGCTTTTGCGCTTTGCGGACTCGATCGCGAAAATTTGCGCTTTGCGGACTAAGGAAAAAAATTTGGGCGCCCAGCTCTGCATTTACTGGGTAAGCGTGTTTAATCATGTTTTTAGGACTTTTTTGGGCGAAGTGAAATGAACCAATGTTGACGTCAACAAAATATTGTTGTCATGGCAACGTTGTACCGTACATAACACTATAGTCGCCAGTCACTCGCCACTGCACTAATGTCGCCAGGCACAATATATTACGAATTTTAGCATCACTACAGCCTTGTATGTGCCACTGAAGATGATGCACAGTAGTTTATTGTTACGCGGTTGGCGTTATGCTGTATTTGTTGGGTAAGGGGGAAGCGAGGTGTGGGAGTGAGTGTGTGTATGAGTGCGCAGACTGGGGCGGTTGCCATGGTCACGGCGAGAGGCGTGAGGGTGCCTCCTGCCTGGGCAACCTTGAACAGAGTTGAGAGGCGAGGCTGCCGGGTGGGAGGCTGGGGAGGGGTGCCAGGAGCGTGGCTGGCTGGCACACAAAGGGACAGGGAGGGGAGGGGAGAGCAAAGCGAGAGACAGACGAGGGAGGAGGTCTGGAGCGCGGCGGCGACGGGAGAGCGCCTTGCGTCAGCGCCTTCGTCATGTTCGTCAGTAGCTAGGAGTGCCCCGCCGTTAGGCCAGCGTACCTCGTCAGTACTCGTGTATGTAGCCAGTGTAGGGTGGGGTGGGGTCACACCGAACGGGGGGGATCACCGTACGAAGGCTACAACGCGAAAATTAATTCAATTTTCGCGCCCCCATGCCACCAGGGATGCAGGCCACCCCAGTAAACTACATGGGGCAAGGGTAGCGTCACGTCACCCCCCGTTTTTTCCGGGTAAAAATTTTTATTTTTCGTAGTTCTTGTTATTTTCGCCCTTTCTTATATTCCCATGTGGGCTGTGAGGCGTGTTTTTTTTGGGGTAATTTTGAAATACGGGGTTAAACCGTATTGACATGTTATTGATGAAAAAAGTATCAGCTTTCGAACAACCGCTGGCATTTTTTCCAAAAAAATTGGGGGGCGGGGGATAAACGTATGTGAAGTGCGGGGATCAACGTCATGAAATTTTGAAAAAGCTATATTTTTTAAAATACCTAAAAAACATAACAAACGTGATTGCTATGTATATTCCATGATATTAAATGGTGGTGGTGAACATGTTTTAAAATTTAAAAGGGAAACGTTTTTTTTTTTGTGGCAAAAATTTTGAAGGGTTTGGGTATTAAATTATGGGTATATCAGTGTTTTATGCTATAAGCACAAAAACTAACTATTTAAAATGATTTATTTTAAAATATTCTAGAATTTTTTTTTATGGTTTAAAAAACCATTTAAACGCTGCAATTTTCGGGGCATGACGTTCGGACCCCGCCCACTACGTTTTTGGGAAAATCTATATTTTTTTAAAATACTTAGAAAAAATAAGAAAAAGTGACTGATATGCATATTACATGATTTTAAAATTTGTGGTGGTAAACTAGTGCATTTAATTAAGGACGTTTTTTTTTTGTTGTGTAAATTGAAGGGTTTGGTTTAAATTATGTCTATATCAGTGTTATTATGCTATAGCACATAAACTAACTTTAATAAGTGATTTATTTTATTAAAAGATTCTAAAATTTAATTTTTTTTATGGTTAAAAAAAACATTTACACTGCATTTTTGGGGGCATGACGTTCGGTACCCCCACATTACCCAACTAATAGTCCAAAAATATGGGGGCCATGCAAGAATCGCCTCTCACTGTAAAAATACTAAGCTAAGCAACCAAAAACAAACCAAACCTAACTAGCATGAGTTAATGTCTTAACTTTTTTCAGATCTAACCTAACCTACCGCCATCCCCGCCCATCATCCCTCCAAATAGCGGGAAAGGGAGCGACAAGCAGTTTGGGACCGCATGCCGGGGGTTTTGCCTTTAAGCCCCGCGTGGCCACTAGCTGGCCGAAAGAACCCGCTGACGTTTAACATAAAGAAAAAAACTCTTGTTAAGTTGCTCTTTTTAGTTCCTTTCCCCCAGGTTTTTTTGTATGACCTCATCCCACGTCTTCTTTGGTCTCCCTGGATGAGTCATGAAAAAAGACCTCGGGATAGCTTAAGGGTCTCTAATTTTTAGTTTTTAAAATTTATATTTTTTTTTGTTGTTTTTTTTGCCGAAAGGGGCCTTCAAGTCCAAATTTAATTTTCTTTTGTTAAGGATGCCTTAAAAGCGCTCTATTTTATTATTTTTGTCAACTTTTGTTCCAGCAAGGGTTTTTTTAAATTTCCCAATTCTTTTTTTTTGTTACGGCGCCTTTATCTATCGAAGAAGCTGCGGAGGAGTTACCTATAGGGCTGTTGCTTCCGTACAATAGGGTTTCAGCCCCAACAAAAAATATACTTCTGATTATCCATCCACGCACCCAAAGATGTTCTACGGCCTGCCCATGAACGATGTGCTAGGATGGTATACCAGTATGCCATAGTTGTGGGAGAAAGAGCATCCCTGCTCCCGGGGAGAAAGAAAAAAATGGCGACAAGGGACGGTACTATCCTTCGAACCGTCATAAAAACCTTTGTTTTAAAGGCTCCGGAAGGCATTCCATTGCCAGGTTGTTGCCTTCAACAAAGTCAATTTGGAAACCTTTTTTAAGGCTTACCATTAGTTTTGGAGAAAAAACCATTCACGGGAGGGGATTAAAATTTTGGATGAGGTTCATTGCGATTTTTATAAAGCCAGTAAAGGTTGTGTGTGCGAGGGGCACCCTACCACGCAGGTAATCGTAAACGCGTGACACATGACTTTGGGGGCATTAAAAATGCGGGGGGGGGCAGTCCATCCCTCCAGTGTTTTTAAATTCCCAGATGCCATGGAATCCCCTTTCATGAGGCCCGATTTTTGGGTTTTCCAAAGGATATTGCTCCAGGGGCTGGATGAATGGTAATGCTTGTGCAGACACTTCAGCATCTCCATGAGAAGTCTTGTTCTTCTGTAAGAACAAGATTCCTGATCATGGACAAAGCTGATTCCATGAAATTCAGCCTTTGATTTGCGATATGCTGGTATCGTGATTGTTACCTTGCCTCCGCATACAACAAAAACTCCGCCATTGGTGGATGTCTTTTTCCCTTTTAAGCATTCCCCGCGTGCCCCACTGAACGCCACGCGCTCTGCACCCCCAACGAGCACTAACAGTCCACAAATTGCCCGATTTTTTCTTCTGAGGGATGGACCCAAAACCCTACCCCCTCCAACATTCTCAGTGGTTTCCGGGGGACTGGGATATGGCCACTCAATCGCAACATCTTCCCCGATGATGTGTTTTTTAGGACGCATGTAAACCCAGGCCGGCACCCCCCAAATTTGTATGGAAGTTACTCCAACTTCTTCTGATGGAGGGAAATTTAGATGGGGAGGGGGCGACTGCTGAAAGGGCCCTACCTCAGAAGCATACCCCTTCCGCTGTGGCCCCAGGCTGATGATGTGCCTTCCCCCGGGCCCCCCACGAAGAGCCTGCCCCCCAGCACCACACGACAAGCCTGCCCCCCCGGGCCCCCGCACGAAGAGCCCCCCCCCGGCCCCAGCACGACGCCCCCCGCCCCCCCGGCCCCAGCACGCCCAAAACCCGCCACCCCCAGCCCCCGCACGACAGAGCCGCCACCCCGGGGCCCACACGAGCACCCTGCCCCCCGGGCCCGAGCACGACCACCCTGCCACCCCAGGACCCCTTTTTCAAAAGACAGCTTAACCCCCGAGGTGTCGGCCGTTCCCAAGCTAATCCTCGTCCTTATGGAAAAGGGACGGAGAGGGGGCGGGCCTGATTTTTAAACCCAGAATGAGGGGGCAATTCTACCTGATTTTAAGGCAAGAAGAGGCAGAAGCGGAAGACAAAAAAAAGGCAGCGGCGGGAAAAAAAAACATTGGGAAAGAAGAAGGGTCCAAGCGGAAGAAGTCTTTGCCTGTCCCGGAGGAAGACCACTGACGAGGAGGAGGTTTAGATGTCCGACTTCAGCTGGACGATCCCCGGTACTCGGGTGGGTGGACGACGAGGGCACCTGGATGCAGCATCTACCCTTTTGCTGGAAAAATCACGGGGGGGGGACTTGTTCTGGTTCAGCTGAAGCTGGAGGAGGGGGGGGGGTGTGGGGGACATTAGTGGGGCTTGTTTTTCAGGTGTTGGCCATCAGGGGGATGAAAATTAAACCTTTCTTTCCTCCGGATGAAGCCGCTAACACCCCAGACACGTTTTATTCCCTACCATCCTAGATGAAGCTTCTGTTTCCCCGAACGTGCAAGGGTGTCCCGGTGCCTCCAAGGGCATCACCCAAAGGCAGGCTGACCTGGTGAAGGGGTTTTTTCCCCCCTGCCCTGCCCCTTTATGATGCACTTCTGAAAAGTGAGCAAAAAAAAAACCCAACCTATCTTTTAATAAAGCTATTTTTTTATGACTTATCTTTATTTTTATCCCTAATAATAAAGGTGGGTGTCTAGCTTAGCATATATGTTTTATTTTAGGCAAAAAAAAAAACAATAATGTTTGATGTAATATGATTTAAAAATCTACGGGCCCCCCCATACTTCCGGGTCCCCCCCGGGGGGGGGGACACCGGCGAGGGGCCAAAAATTTAAAAAAACCCCAAATGACCCTTATTATCTGGTTAAGTATTTATCAGGGTACCATAGTGGGCCTTTGTGAAGTTTTTTTTGGGGCACAGTGTGCACCCCCTCAGGGAAAAAAAAGGATTTTTATGAAAATTTTTTCCCCTAATGTACGGTTCCCCCCACACCCCCCTCCTCGATCATTTTATTGCCCAGCTCACTGTGCCCTGAAATGAAAAGGTTGAAAACATGGTAAGGTTAAAAATTGTCTGAAAATGGACAAGTAAAAAAAAAAACGAAAAAATCAATCCGATACCGGAATACCGGGTTTTTTGGGACGGTACGGTATACGGTATCGAACTGATGCCGGGGTGGGGACGTACCGTATTATTCCCGTAAACCGGTATCGGCAATACCGGTATTTCTTGATACCGCACAACCCTAGTTGAGTGTGTAGTATACATAGTCTACTAAGTAGTTATAAGTAACATCCACCCTGTTTTCTTTTTTTCTGTCTTTGACACAGATTGAAAACTCTGGGTGATGTGTTTTACATCGTGGTGTTTTTTTGCAGATTGGGGAAAAAACAAACATATTTGTTTTCTTTGTCCAGCTAGTGGGGAAGCGGGGTAAGAAAGGAAGCGGGAAGGGGTGTTTGTGCGCTGTTTACGTCACAACCAATCAAGCGCGTTCCCCGGCCACGTCAATTTTTTTGGGCCCCAAAAAAATGAAAATTTTTCATTTTGGTGCTTTTTTTGCAAAGAATAGAGTACAGTGCCGTGATAAATAGCTTTATTGCATCCAAAGCTTCACAAAAATCCGTGTTTTGGGGTGAGTAAAAAGGTCCATTTTTTTAAAAAAAACGTGCCAGCCAATCAGATTGTCTCAAACGTGTCAGCCCAAACACAAGGGGCCCCGCGCTGCATTTTCGAGGGCGTTGTACTTATTTATTTCTTAGCTTATTTCCCTCATTCCTTCATCCCCCGTGTCACCTCCTCGCTTCAAAAAACTTTTTTTTTTACCCCCACATACACGCGGGTAAAAACCCNNNNGGTTCAGGGAGCGCCGAAGCGATCGAGTCGACGCAAGAACTTGGAGAAGCTGGGTTCTCAGGTAAACTCCTCAAGGGTCGTGGGAGCTGAGGCAGTGACGAGGATGACTATTTAGTATTGTGTATTTCATTTTTCAACTATTTTGTGTTGTTTTGACAGTATTATCTTATTTTTTATAAAACTTGTGTTCAATAATGCTTCAAATACTGTAAACATTCAATCTTTTAATCATTTATACACTTTATATTAATTTAACATAGAATTTTTCAGTTTGCAGACTAAAAAATGAGGTTGCGCTTTAACTTTTATGTTTCCCGCTTTAATTTTTTTATTTGGGGTCTAGTTTTTTTTTGCGCTAGAAATTGCGCTTTTGCGCTTGCGCTCCGCCTTTTTTCGAGAATTTTGCGCTTTTGCGCTTTGCGGACTCGATCGCGAAAATTGCGCTTTGCGGACAAAGGGAAAAAAAATTTGGGGCGCCCAGCTCTGCATTTACTGGGTAAGCGTGTTTAATCATGTTTTTAGGACTTTTTTGGGCGAAGTGAAATGAACCAATGTTGACGTCAACAAAATATTGTTGTCATGGCAACGTTGTACCGTACATAACACTATAGTCGCCAGTCACTCGCCACTGCACTAATGTCGCCAGGCACAATATATTACGAATTTTAGCATCACTACAGCCTTGTATGTGCCACTGAAGATGATGCACAGTAGTTTATTGTTACGCGGTTGGCGTTATGCTGTATTGTTGGGTAAGGGGGAAGCGAGGTGTGGGAGTGAGTGTGTGTATGAGTGCGCAGACTGGGGCGGTTGCCATGGTCACGGCGAGAGGCGTGAGGGTGCCTCCTGCCTGGGCAACCTTGAACAGAGTTGAGAGGCGAGGCTGCCGGGTGGGAGGCTGGGGAGGGGTGCCAGGAGCGTGGCTGGCTGGCACACAAAGGGACAGGGAGGGGAGGGGAGAGCAAAGCGAGAGACAGACGAGGGAGGAGGTCTGGAGCGCGGCGGCGACGGGAGAGCGCCTTGCGTCAGCGCCTTCGTCATGTTCGTCAGTAGCTAGGAGTGCCCCGCCGTTAGGCCAGCGTACCTCGTCAGTACTCGTGTATGTAAGCCAGTGTAGGGTGGGGTGGGGTCACACCGAACGGGGGGGATCACCGTACGAAGGCTACAACGCGAAAATTAATTCAAATTTCGCGCCACCATGCCACCACGGATGCAGCGCCACCCTCAGTGAACTACATGCGAGCAACAGGGTAGCGTCAGCGTCACCTCCGTGTTTACCAGGTAAGAAATTTTATTTTTCGTATGTTCCTTGTTACTTTTCGCCGTTCTTATATAGTGTCTCATGTCGGCTGTGATGGCGTGATTCTTTTGAGGTAAGTTGCAATACGAGGTATAACCGTATTGACATGTTATTGAGTGAAAAAGTAGTGCATGCTTTCGAACAGACCGCGGTGGCATTATTTACAAAAAAATTGGTGGCGCGGGGGATCAACGTATGGTGAAGTGCGGGGGATCAACGTACAGTGAAATTTTGAAAAAGCTATATCTTTTGAAATACCTACACAAACATAACAAACAGTGATTGACTATGTATATTCGCATGATATTAAATGGTGGTGGTGAACTAGTGCATTTAAATTAAATGGAACAGTGTTTTTTTGTGGCATAAAGTTGAAGGTGATTGGTATTAAATTATGGTGCTATATCAGTGTTATTATGCTATAAGCACATGAACTAACTATTATATAAGTGATTTATGTTATTAGAATGATTCTAGAATTATTTTTTTATGGTTTAAAAAACCATTTAACGCTGCATATTTTCGGGGCATGACGTTCGGTGATCCCCCGCATCACTACGATTTTGGAAAATCTATATATTTTTAAATACTTAGAAAAACAAAGAAAAAGTGACTGACTAGCATATTAGCATGATATTAAATGGTGGTGGTGAACTAGTGCATTTAATTAAATGGAACAGTGTTTTTTTGTGGTGTAAAGTTGAAGGTGATGGTATTAAATTATGATGCTATATCAGTGTTATTATGCTATAAGCACATGAACTAACTATTATATAAGTGATTTATGTTATTAGAATGATTCTAGAATTAATTTTTTTATGGTTAAAAAAACATTTAACACTGCATATTTTGGGGGCATGACGTTCGGTGATCCCCACATATATTGCCAGACTCATAGTCCCAAAATAATATGGTGGCCATGCAAGAATCGCCTCTACACTGAAAAAAATACTAAGCTAAGCTAACCTAAACTAACCTAACCTAACTATGCATGATGTCTAATGTCATTAACTCTTTTCAGATCTAACCTAACCTACCGCCATCACCGTCATCATGCCTCGCAAATATGTCAGGAAGAGCGACAAGCAGATGGACCGCACTGACCTGGAGGTTGCCTTTAAGCACCGCGTGGCCACTAGCTGCAGCCTGAAAGAAGCCGCTGACAGATTCAACATCAAGAAAACAACTCTTGCTGTAAGTTGCTCTATTTAGTTCCATATCTCCCCAAGGTCTTTTTGTATGACCTCATCCACGTCTTCTTTGGTCTCCCTGGGATGAGGTCATGCAAAAAGACCTCAGGGATAGCTTAAGGGTCTCTAGATTTATAGATTTTAAATTTATTCATTTTTTTTGTAGCTTTATTGCCAGCAAGGGCCTTCTAAGTCCTAATTAATTTCTTTTGTTAAAGGATGCCTTCAAGCGCTCTATTTATTATTATTTTTGTCAACTTTTGTTGCCAGCAAGGGTCTTTTAAGTCCTAATTCATTTCTTTTGTTACAGGACGCCTTCTATCTATCGAAGAAGCTGTCGGATGGAGTTACCTATATGGCTGTTGCTTCCCGTAGCAATGGGGTTTTTTCAGCCCTCAACAAGAAATATACATTGCTGATTATACCATCCACGCAGCCAAGATGTTCTACGGCCTGCCCATGAACGATGTGCGTAGGATGGTATACCAGTATGCCATAGCTTGTGGGAGCAAGAGCATCCCTGCTGCCTGGGAGAAGAGAAAATGGCGACAAGGGACTGGTACTATGCCTTCATGAACCGTCATCCAAACCTTGTATGAAGGCTCCGGAAGGCATGTCCATTGCCAGGATGTTGCCTTCAACAAAGTCAATGTGGAAACCTTCTTTAAGGCTTACACATTAGCTTTGGAGAAGTACACATTCACGCGCCGGACCGGATATACAATTTGGATGAGAGTTCATTGTCGACTGTTTAAAGCCAGTCAAGGTTGTGTGTGCGAGAGGCCAGCCAGTAGCCACGCAGGTAACTCGTGAACGCGGTGACAGCATGACGTTTGTGGGCATTATAAATGCTGTGGGGCAGTCCATCCCTCCAGTGTTATAATTCCCAGATGCCGATGGAATCCCGCTTTCATGAGGAACACGATCTTTGGTTCCAAAGGGATATTGCATCCCAGTGGCTGGATAATGGTGAATGCTTCGTGCAGACACTTCAGCATCTCCATGAGAAGTCTTGTTCTTCTGTAGAGAACAAGATTCTTCTGATCATGGACAATGCTGAATGTCACATGAACATTCAGCCTGTTGAGTTTGCGATAATGCATGGTATCGTGATTGTTACCTTGCCTCCGCATACAACAGACAAACTCCAGCCATTGGATGTGAGTGTCTTTGGTCCCTTTAAGACATTCCTGCGTGCCCTACTGAACGACCACGCGCTCATGCACCTAACGAGCACATAACAGTCCACAAGTTGCCAGAGTTTGCTTCTGAGGCATGGACCAAAGCCACTACCCCCTCCAACATTCTCAGTGGTTTCCGGGCGACTGGTATATGGCCACTCAATCGCAACATCTTCCCAGATGATGGTTTGTAGGAGCGCATGTAACCGAGCGACCGGCACCACCAGAATTTGTAGTGGAAGTTACTCCAACTTCTTCTGATGGAGGAAGTTCAGATGGAGAGCGACTGGCTGAAGGCCATACCTCAGAAGCTATACCCCTTCCCGCTGTGTCTCCCCGGCTAGATGATGTGCCTGCCACCCCGGGCCCCAGCACGACAGAGCCTGCCACCCCGAGCACCAGCACGACAGAGCCTGCCACCCCGGGCCCCAGCACGACAGAGCCTGCCACCCCGGGCCCCAGCACGACGCCCCCTGCCACCCCGGGCCCCAGCACGACAAAGCCTGCCACCCCGAGCCCCAGCACGACAGAGCCTGCCCCCCGGGCCCCAGCACGATGCACCCTGCCACCCCGGGCCCGAGCACGACGCACCCTGCCACCCCAGGACACCCTTCTCAACAGACAGACTTAACCCCAGAGTGTGTCAGGCCGTTCCTAAGGCTAATCCTCGTCCTTATGGAAAGGGACGGAAGAGGGTGCGGGCCTGCATTTTAACCGAGAATGAGGAGGCAATATCTGACCCTGAGGTTGAAGGCAAGAAGAGGCAGAAGCTGGAAGACAAAAAGAAGGCAGCGGCTGAAAAGAAAAACATTGGGAAAGAAGAAGGGTCCACAGCGGAAGAAGTCTGTGCCTGTCCCGGAGGAAGACCCACTGACGAGGAGGAGGTTGATGATGTCCGACTTCAGCTGGACGACTCCTCCGAGTACTCGGATGAGGTGGACGACGGGGCACCTGGACTGCAGCATCATACCCTTTTGCTGCGAAAACATCACAGGTGGGGGACTTTGTTCTGGTTCAGCTGAAGCTGGAGGAGGGAAGGGGTGTGGGCACATTAGTGTGCTATGTTGCTCAGGTGTTGGCCATCATGGAGGATGGAAAATTAAACCTTTCTTTCCTCCGGATGAAGTCCGCTAACACCCGAGACACGTTCACCTTCCCTACCATCCTAGATGAAGCTTCTGTTGATCCAGAACAGTGCAAGGGTGTCCTGGTGACCTCCAAGGGCATCACCAAGAGGCAGGCTGACCTGGTGAAGGTGTTTCCCCCGCTGCATGCCTTCATGATGCACTTCTGAATAGTGAGCATAAAAATACCTAGACCTATCTTTTAATAAATGCTATTTTATATGAGCTTATCTTTCATTTCATCACCTAATAATAATGGTGGGTGTCTAGGCTTAGCATATATGTTGATTTCAGGCAAAAAAAAACACAATAATGTTTGATGTAATATGAGTTTAAAAATATCATACGGTGCCCCCCCATACCTGATCCGGTGTCCCCCCTCGTGGGGGGGACACCGGACGAGGTGCCAAAAATTTATAAAAAACCTTAAATGACCCTTATTATCTGAGTTAAGTATTCATCAGGGTACCATAGGTGGGCCATATTGTGAAGTTTGTTTTGGGCACAGTGTGCACTCTCTCAGGTAAAAAATGGATTTTTTATGAATATTTTTCCACTAATAGTACGGTGTCCCCCCACACCACCCTACCTCGATCATTTTATTGCCTAGCTCACTGTGCCGTGAGATGAAAAAGGTTGAAAATCACTGCTGTAGAGGTTAATAATTGTCTGAAAATGGACAAGTAAAAAAAATAACGAAAAAATCAAATACCGATACCGGTAATACCGGTATTTTGGCACGGTATCGGTATACCGGTATCGTAACTGATGCCGGTGTGGGGACGTACCGGTATTATTCCCGTAAACCGGTATCGGCAATACCGGTATTTTCTTGATACCGCACAACCCTAGTGTGAGTGTGTAGTATACATAGTACTACTATAGTAGTCTACTATAGTAGACATCCACCACTGTTTACTTTTTTTCTTGTCTTTGGACACAGATATGAACACTCTGGTGTGAGTGTGTTTTAGCATCGTGGTGTTTTAGCAGATTGGCACAAAACAAACATAGTGTGTTCTCTTTGTCCAGCTAGGTGAGGAAGCGGGGTAGAGAAGGAAGCGGAAGGGATGTTTGTGCGCTGTTTACGTCACAACCAATCACAGCGCGTTCCGCGGCCACGTCATATTTTGGCCCCAAAAACTGCATATATCTCATTCATGGTGCATTTTTAAGCAAAATGAATATGAGTACAGTGCACGTGATAAGTAGCTTATATTGCATCCAAAGCTTCACAAAACTCCGTGTTTTAGGTGTGAGTAAACAGGTCCATTGTGTTAAAACAAACGTGCCAGCCAATCAGATTGTCTCAAACGTGTCAGCCAATCACAAGGCAGCAGCCGCGGCCTGCATTTTCGAGGTCGTTGTACTTATTTATATTCTCTAGCTTATTCCATCATTCCTTCATCCCCTGTGTCACCTCCGTCGCTTCAACACTTGTTTCTACCTCCACATACACGCGGGTAAGACACCGGTGGCTAGTACTTCCTTGTATTCTAGCTATTCATTATTCCTTCCGAGTAAGAGGCCGTCTTCTTCTTCCTATTGTGACCTCTTTCGGTAATATATCGTAGCTATTCGTAGATAGCTTTCTCCTAGTGTTGGCCGAAGCCACCACTCCGGGAGGCGGGTCACAAACCCCCGGCTAACATCCGGTACCCATTCACTGCTGGGTGGACAAGGGCTCGGGTTTTAATCAGGGAGAAGTGCAAGACACATAACTTTAGTCTGCCGGCGGAGCCGTGCGTGGTGGTGTCTGGCATCGCTAGTCGCTACCCGGGTGAGATGCTGCCGGTCACCACTCTTGGCCCATCACCGCAAAACATATCACCACAAGCGCCTGGGTTTGTTATATGGCCTTTCCGTTTGTATACTTGCCCTGTTCAGTTCTTGAGTCAGAAAACTTCATATATACTCAATTTATGAGGATTTTTATGTACGTAGCTTCCTTAACACCACCCTATAGGTAGTCGCCGTGTTTTAGTGTGTTAACGTCAACTCTGACGTCATCAATCTCCCCTGTGAATGCCAAAACAGCTGATGACAGTCGTTAAGTTGTTAAGCATGGACGTTAGCGTCTGTGAATGTGCCCCCAGGCTGTCTGCCACGTCACGGAACGTGCTTTGCTCTGATTGGCTTATCACACCCTCCATCGTTTGTGCACAGGCGCCAAATCAGGCGTCACACCGGCCACGCCCACCATCGCTTCCGTGCGCATGCGCTGACCCATAACAGACACACGAACACACGCACAAAGGCAGGTAACCTCAAAAGTAAAGATCTTTGAAATTAATTTCTGATGTTAGCATTAATGGCCACCCAGGTAATATGGGGTTAGAAATACTCCTTATGATGAGGACTAAACGTTTAGTATACCTACCTAAAACCACCGATCGTGTATTGGTTGAACCTTTATAGAAGTGTAATGTCACTTATACTTCTTGTTCTCCAATCTGCTAATTTTATTTTCCATCAATCAATATTTCCTATTTCTTCAACTTGTCGCTGACTTCTGTGTCTTTGATTCTTTCTGGTTTGTTTTGTTCCATTTTATTGCATGTACTGATGTACTTTTAGCTACTCTTATTTATCTCTAAGCCCTAATGCTTACCTATGCTTAGTGTCATAGCTGTCACTTGCTCAGCTTCACTTAATCACTGGCCTTCCAATATCATCCAGTTATACACAAAAAAATAGGGATGTTATCCTAAACATTTCATCCTTGTAACCTT
The DNA here is from genome assembly GCA_016584305.1 of Chionoecetes opilio. NCBI lineage: Eukaryota > Metazoa > Arthropoda > Malacostraca > Decapoda > Majidae > Chionoecetes > Chionoecetes opilio. The sequence continues at coordinate 35,293 of JACEEZ010021518.1, read as the reverse complement.
TAATTCTTCTTAATTTCTCCTCCATCGGGTAGAGTAAGGACCTTAAACCATCTACTTATAATTTCCTCTATTCCCCTAATGTTGGTCTAAGCAGGCGTGTACAGGCAGAGCTGGGCACTAAATACGTTGAATGTATTTAAATACTACATACTAAATACATGGGAGAAATGTATTTAAATACTAAATACATTTTACGAATGTATTTAAATACTAAATACTAAATACATCAATTGTATTTAAATACTGTTACACATAACAGGCAGGCTGCTCATGTGTTTTCCTCGTGTGTTAGGGGTTATTCTAGAGACTCTAGAGCAGGTTTCTTTAACCTGGGTGCTAGCGCCCCCAGGGGGTGCTGAAATAAATTTTAGGGGGTGTTGGGAAATGCTCCATATATGGCAGTACAATGTTAGGTTCCTCGCAATGGATACAAAAGTATCGAAGGGACACTTTTTGACAAGAGTACTATTTTTATTTGATGAACTTTAACCTCATTATACTGACTTTCATTGAGAGTGTACTTGTACTCGAGTACTGATGTCTGACGTGAGACAGTGAGACCGCAAACCCCTGCAGGCAATAGTTGCGTAGAACAAGAAGTAACGGATTCAAGCTGGAAAGCGTAGATTTAGAAAGGAAATAGGGAAAAACTGGTTCACAAATAGGTGGTGAATGAATGGAATGGTCTCAGTAGACAGGTAGTTAGTGCGGAGTCATTGGGGAGCTTTAAAAGGGGAGCTGGATAGGTTCATGGATGGGGATGAAAGGTGGATGTAGGTAGTGTTAGGGTACAGGAACTACCACGTGTAGGCCTCGCGGCCTCTTGTAGCTTCCTTATTTTCTTATGTTCTTATGCGTAGTAGCAGTATAGTTTTAGCCCCACATCGTTGTGTTTCACCATAACTTCAAGTTCCAGTAATTCTGGTAAGACCATTGAAAGGTATACTCTTCCCCATTCGCTCTAACTTACTCATATAATTTCTCTCTCTCTCTTCTCTCTCTCAATGTGTCGCATCATTTTTTTTTTATAGATGAATGTATTGAGGACGCTTGTTCAAATTTGCACCAATGTAATATAATATCATTGGTTGACTATAAATTGTACACATTTAACATTACCTCTACCCCAAATGTGGAATAATACTATGTGTTCGTCTGTGTCTGTTTGTTTCTTTCTCTTTTTAACATCACTCATAAAGTAGTTGCTCCAATTTTATGAATTTAGTATTTTTGGGGGAACGTTACTTATCAAAGTTACCGGGTCAAAACACCGATCAACTTAATTTTAAAGGTCAAATGTCTAAGTTAGATTGGTAACTGTTTTGCAAACAGCTTCTTTTTTTTTGGTCCATAGCCTAGTGTTTCTCTGCAATGCCAAAGACGCGTAAATTGAAGTGACGAATATGTCACATATGGCTTCACTGCACTCCTGTTTGATCGTGTAGGACCAGACCGGGCACAATGTATGACCTGCCATTTCATTATTTGCAACTCAAATTTGAAGTATGCTAGACTCTGAGAACCCCAGGTGAAGCATCCACTGCAGAACATGAACAGACTATCGACTGCAGGCTAAGAGGGCAAAGATATGACCAAAAAGGCAAAATACCCCGACTTGGATTCAAGCCAGTGCAGAAACCCCATCTGCAAGTTTTCCTATGAGGTGGCATACCAGTGCTCAGGGAGACGGCTTCGCATTCGGCCCCGGGAAAAACCGGGTTAAGCCATGCACCATTCGGATGGTAGAACTGGTTCTTGAACAGAGGCAGCCAAGAAGATGAAAGAAGTGCCTCTGTCCAACGATGTCTCACAGGGAGAGTTGCAGATATGAGTTGCGACTATTGGACCAGATTGTCCAGGAGATTATGGACTGTCCTATCGGGCATCAGTCTCCAGTTGGATGAAGATTTTTTCCAACTGAGTCAACTGATTTTTTATACCCGGTACATAAAGGGATGGTAAAATTTAAAGATGAATTCCTCTTCTGTGAGGCATTGCAAACGACGATGAAGGCAGCGGATGTATTCCGACTCTTGGACGAGTGCTTTGAGAAGCATCATATCAAGTGGGAGAAGGTAGGGTCGGTCTGCACAGATGGTGCCCAAAGCCTGATGGGGAATAGGTTTGGGCATAAACCACTGTAAATCTGGAATGCACATGGAATATGGGCCTGTTGCACACTGGCCCCAAAGTCGGAGCGACTGTTTTAAACTTTACTGTTCACTCGGTAACCAGGAAGGATATCGACGCGAATTTCGTAGTTTTCAGTTCAAAATAGAAAGGATTCAATTTCAAACAAAATCAAACATAATTATTGTCAAGTGCAATATATTATTATATATATATATAAAATATATATATATATTATATATTATATAATATAGTATATATTTTATATATATATATATATATATATATATAAAATTATATATAAAATTTTAATATATATATTTATATATATATAATATATATATATATATAATATATATATATATAATATATATATATAAAATATAATAATATAATATATATATTTTAATATATATAATATTATATATATATATATATTCAATATATAATATATATATAATATATATAATATATATATATATATTATATTATATAAAATATTATATAATATAATTAATATATTTTAATATTATATATATCTAATATAAAATATATATATATTAATTATATACACACACAACTAAAAAACAATAAATGCACTATGCCAGGCAACACCTACATAATAAAAAAACTATTTAATGAACTAGGCTACACACTAACAAAAAATAAACTAACGATCCCAGGCTACCATCACCATCATCTTTATAAAAAAAACCCATCACCGTGTTTACAAGGATGGGCAGGTAAAAGACTCAGGGAAAGACAGAACAAACAGTAGAAGTAGTTTAAGATCACCCATGAAATGAGTCGCACAGCCTTTCACTCTCCCATTCAAGCCCTCAGAGATCATCGACTTCCCCCCAAACGCAAATTTTTCCACAACAACATAATCGCTTCACCTGAGTGTGAGCAATACAGTAATGAACAATAAACAAAAAACACTCAGCCTTCAACTTTTAGTCTTCTACTACTTGCAACCAGTCAGCTTTTTCTTCGTGTCTGTGTTCTTTTTGCGAGACACACTGGCACTGTTTTTACGTGGCATGCACTTCACTGTTTTTTATTTGCTGTAATTAGATGTGAAAGCATTAAACAGGGCACCTGCCATTGAGAAGTACACCTTCTCAAGAAAAGTGGTTGTTGGCACAGCGCAATGTGGCCAGCTGGTCGTCTTCCTCCCCAAGGGTGAAAATGCCCTTTTGGAGGCCGCCTTGGGCTTGGTGTAGCCGAACAGTGCATACCCTCTTCGCCTTCTCCTTCCAAAGCCACCTGTATAGTAGCACACGTCCTTGGTGAGAGAGACAGCGAGCTGGGAGGTACTCACCACCTCCCGCGATTCAAGAAACCTGGGGAATAATTTCATGGCGACGACCACATCCTGCCCGCGTAACTCCACATCCCTGTCGTCACCCACTTGAAACGTTCACCTCGACATGTTCATGTGAAGTCTCCTTGTTCACGAGGAGGTTTCATAGTAGGACCCACACATGTGAATGTTTAAGACCGAACGTGCCCGGTAACCGGCACGTAACCAATTGATTTAAACCCCAAAGGCTTGAATGGGTAGCAACCTTTTATGTCACTAATAAAAACGTGCACGGAGAAATAACAAATAAAAAAAAAACACCTACGGTGACGATTGCTGTAGGGGGTTTCCCTCACCGAGCGTTCTAAGGAAACTAATGCTCCCCTTTGGGGGGCTGGTATGCAGCCCCGGCGATTTCAAAACACTGGCGCGTAAACAGTCCATATATGTATGTAGTGGTCTGTGGTTTGGGCTTTCTGCTTGGTTAAAAAGTGGGTACCAATATCATCATAAAGCACTGTGTTCTCAATCGCCATGTTTTTGACTGCATAGACGTTGCCGCCTCACCTCAAAGAAGTTCAAATCTGTCTGTGTTCAAGTTTGAAATTTAATCCGTGGTCGTCCTTTAAACCACAGACACAGAGTTTTTAAACTTACATTGTAGGAGTACACAAGAGTATGTGAGCATACACACAGGGGCAGCGCTCCTAGGGGGGTGGAAGCATCCAGTTTAGGAATAGAATAAGGGAGGGACAGTGGAAGTACTTGAGGTATGTATTAGTAGAGGGGAATGACCTAGTGAAAAGGATAGAGGAGATGATTGAGAAAGACAAAATAAATGGATGCAAGCTTTACTGAAAGATTTGAGAAAGACGGGAGTCATAAACCAGGGTGTTAGGTGTGGACAAAGGAGAGTATAAGGAAAAAAATGAGAGAGTTGGACACAAGAGAATGGGTAAATGAAATGAATGAAAACAAGTTTAAAAATATATAGAAAATGGAGAAAAGAAAAGGGGAGGTCAAAAAGTTAAGTAATGACCAACCCTTCAGAACTACTGTTTAAGTGCTGGCCAAACAACCTAAACTAAATAAACAGAAGGAGGTTCGGGGAGAAGAAATAACATGTGATTTGTGTGGGGCAGAAAAGGAGGACTTAAACATTTTCTGATATAAAAAAGTTTTCATTACTGTTAAAACATCTACAGTAATGAAAGAAAGAAAAGTGTGAGGCTACAACAACCTTACCTAGAGGGGGAGAGGATATAGTGGGGGAGTTTTTGTTCGGAGATGGGAATTTGGAAGAAGCAAAAAGAACAATCAACAGTTTTTGGGATGACCAGAAAAATAAAAAGAAAGAAAAAAAAAGAAACTAATAAGATAGAATAAGAGAAGACACTAATTAAAGACCCAGACAGCAAGGAGAAACACGTCAGGGAGGGGCCTTGAAAAAGGCCCGACTCCCGACCAACAACTGAACTGAACGGAGGAGGATGGGAAGTGAATATCAGTAATTCTCTTCCACACTGCAGTGCGGTGGCTCTCACGTTGGAAAATCCTGACCCGTATTGCAGAGCTCAAGGATAGATTTCAATATTCCTCCGAGAGTATCGGAATAGGTTCGCTGAAAATTTTGAGGATGAAATGTTCATCCTCTCTCTTTCCTATCTGGCAGACATTTTCACCATTTTGAATTAACTCAACTTGTCCATGCAAGGCATGTCTGCTAACAATCTTGTTTGTGCAACAGGTAGAAGCCTTCAAGCTTTCACTCTGGAACGTCGAATCCGGTAGGGGAAAATGGGAACTTTCCTATCCTGGACTATACATTGGGGAATAAGAGTCAGTCCCATGCTTGTAGAAATATTGTTGCTCCCCCTCTCGCACCTTAAGACCACCATGACAAAGTACTTTCCCGAGATCATACATTTCCAGAATGGATTCAGGAGCCCTTCCTCGCAGACAGGAGTGATGCTGACAACCTGAAGGAGGAGCTTATTTATCTGCAGGTTTAACCAGGGTTGTCAGAAAAATTCCGTACATTATCATTGTCTGGCTTCTGGTGTGATCAGTTGGTAGCTTACGTACCCTGGGGCTACATTCAGAGAGGCTAATTTCCGGTCTTCAAAGACCTAGCGACTTCCAACAGCTGTTTTTGGGGAGCTTTTGACATTCTGCGGGGGAGATTGATGACGTACTTAAAGACGTAACTGTCAAAACATAGCGACCACGGTAGGGGGGCGTAGAGCACGCAAAAATACATAAAAATACTCATAAATTGAGTATATATGATGTTTTCTGACTCAAAAACTGAACAGGGCAAGTATACAAATGAATTAGGCCATAAAACAATCTCCTACCCTCGTGGTGGGGTTTATTATGAGTTTGTTATGGGGGGATGGGCCGAGGGTGAAAGGCGGCACCTCACACGCAGACCACCTCGCTTGAGTCGCTTCACCACCCCGGCGGGTAGCTGCCACTAACCGCCACGCATCAGACTGAAGGTATAATGGCCCCCTTTCCTTAATAAAACCCCAAGCCCTTGTCCATCCAGCCGTGATGGGTATCGGGTGTTAGCCGGGGTTGTGACCCGCCTCCCGGGGTTGGTTGCTTCCCCCAAATGGCAGGAAGACCAGTTACGAATAGAGAGATTATCAAGCGGAAAAGATCACCCATAGTGACACCCTAGCGCCACTGCCATATCTCGTACCAGAATCCCCGCGACTTCCGGGTTGTACAAATAGAGGAAGTTAGTTAAGCTAAACACCGTGCCCTTTAACTCTTTCTGAATGTCTGCCCCGGCAGACCCCTTAATTAGAGTGTAGCCAGTCAGTCAGTGGTGATGCTGGATTAACTTTTGTACAATTAAAGTCAGTCAAACCCCAGGGAAAGTACGTAAGTATGGGAGCTCCTGTATTTGCCCCAATTATTACTTTTGTTCAGGTGTAACAACTCCAACTGTTATTAATTCTACTCATGGTGGTTTATCTATTACTACTATTTCCTCGTCTTGAGTTCCCCTTACCCATTGCCATAATGACAACTGCTACCACCTTTTAATTCAAATTTCTGCCTTAATGTATTAATTCCTTCATATTTTTGAGAATTTTTACACTATTGTAACCATTTTTATCTCTCCAGTATACTTTGATAATTCTACGGAAAAGCCTGCATGAAATAGACACAGGTGTAATATTTATAGCCTCGTTTTTTTTTAACTTCGTCGCATCGTCTTTTATATTTCTAGACAATTTGGACTTGTCTTTTAAAGCAGTTGTCATCAACTTTTCCTGCGGCTGTCCAATGATGAAGACAGAGTAAGGTTTATGTGATACATACATGTGACCTGCAGAAATAGGGGTGTAACTTATGCGTTTGGAAAGACTTTTTTTAAGGCAATCAGCAGAGAAGCCTATAAAACCCTGGATACATTTATTGAAAGTCCACACATGCACTGCCAACCCCACAACTGCTGGGGCCATTACCTCTCACAGAACCCCAAGGGCACGGGTGCCACCACCTGTAACACATTGCCCACCACCACCCCCTTGCCACACAGGACACCTCACACAGGCACGGGTAAAACCCACTTGTCCACACAACACACCCCCTTAAAAGTGGATCTTCACGTGCCTTGCAATTTCACTCTTTGTCTTGAAACACTTACTCAAATATCACACTTGAACTCCCTCAAGCCAGTGTGTCTAAAGGTGTGTTTTTTTGAGATAGAACGGGTATAAAACTTTTCCCCACTCTAAACATTCATAATTTTTAACACCACTTTTGTGTCAGGGTGTGTGTAGTGAGTTCACATTGTAGTAAATCTTTTCCCCCACTCTAAACATTCATGATTTTTAACACCACTGTGTGTCGGGTGTGTTTGGTGAGTTCACTATTTGTAGTAAATTTTTTTCCAACACTCTAAACATTCATGTTCTTACACCACGTGTTTTCAGGGTGTGTTTGGTAAGATTAGACTTTTGAGTAAACTTTTCCCCCCACTCTAAACATTCATGATTCTTAACACCACTGTGTGTCAGGGGGTGTGTGGTGAGGTTACTTTTTGTAGTAAATCTTTTACCACACTCTAAACAGTCATGATTCTTAAACCCACTGTGTGTCAGGGTGTGTTTGGTGAGGTCACTCTTTCTAGTAAATTTTTTCCCCCACTCCAGACATTCATAATTCTTAACACCACTGTGTGTCATGAGTGTTTGGTGAGGTCACTCTTTGTAGTAAATCTTTTCCCACACTCAAGACATTCATAATTCCTAACACCAGTGTGTGTCAGGGTTTTGTGTGGTGAGGCTACCCTTTTCAGTAAAACTTTTCCCACACTCTAAAACATTCATAATTCTTAACACCACTGTGTATCGGGTGTGGGGTGGGGAGGTGACCCTTTGTAGTAAATCTTTTCCCACACTCCAAACATTCATAATTCTTAAACACCACTGTGCGTCAAGGAATGTGCCTCAAGCAACTCTTGTATTTAAAATTTTTGTCACACTGCCTGGCACTTCAGCTCACTGTCTGCCTTGTGGCCTGAGCTGCCTGCCTCCCGGTGATTCTTGCCATCACACCTGTGCCTCCCCCACACCCCGAAGCAGACTGATCCTGCTGCTCCCGGCCACTCATGCTGCTGCCCGGCCCCACAGCCTCCACCGCAGCAATACTCTTGCTAGCACACGCGACGGCCGGTCCTGCGGGAACCCTCGGGGAAGCCGGAGCGAGCCGGGTCAGTGCAGGGCGGAGCAGCCGGCTTGGCCTGTGACCTCAGCACCCAACAGTGGTGACAGTCAGGACACAGAGAGCCACGCACTGCCTTGACACTCTGCTCCTGCCTGCAGGGCCCACACACTGCTTCCTGCCTCACTCACACCACAAATGGCATGGCCTCCTCTCCCTCCTCCTCCTCCCGAAAGGGAGGTGAATAACTGGACTAATATGGGGAATAAAGGACGTATTGATGAAATTGAATGATAAGGGGGAAGAGACAAGACTTGAAGATGAAGTGGAAGAAGTAGTAAGATTGGGAACTTATGCAGAAGTAGAGATCGACCCAAAAAAACTAAGATTGAAATTGCAGACTGCAACCGAGGAGATCCTGGCGAGAGCTTTTAAGCTGAGGTCAACGGATGATTTGGTTTTGTTTTGTTTGTTTGTTTGTTTAGAGGATATGCCTCTGAGCCATATGATCTACCGCTGCGCAATTAGTGTTGGCCGAAACCACCACCCCCCGGGAGGGGGGTCCCCAAACCCCGGCTAACACCCGGTACCCCTTCACTGCTGGGTGGGACAGGGGCTCGGGTTTTAAGAAAGACCCCCATCATCTTTCACTCCGCCCGGGATCGAACCCGGGACTTCTCGTTGTGAGCCGAGCGTGCTAACCACTACACTACAGAGTACCATATTCGGAGGTGTATGGAAAGAACTGTGAATGAAAGAAGGGAAAAGTTCAAGGGAAAAGTAATGAAAGAGGAAGTAAAGGAGAAAAATGAAGAAAGAACGGAGGAAGAGAAAGCAACATGTTTTTTAAGGGAGTATTAGATGAATGGGTGAGAAAATTATATATAAAAAAAAAAGACTTAAGTAAATGGTGTGAGGAAATATGTTGTAAAAACGGGAAAGGCAGTGATGTACACGAACACAGATGGGTAACATCAAGAAGGCTGGAACTAGGAGATTATTTATTAACTAAAGATCCAGACGTGGTTTTGTCTAACAGAACTAATTGTTAGAAGAAAAGTGAAGATAAGTAACAACTACAAATGTGGAGAAGGGACAGAAGTGGTGGAACAGGTGGTCGAGTTATGATACTGACAAAATATATGGGTGCAAGTATAAAAAAAAAAAAAAAAAAAAAAAAGTGGAGTATGGAGAAGGAGAGCTGAAATAGTGGCTGGAGATTTTAACTGCAAGGGGTAAAATGGGAGACCTTTGAAAAAGGAAATGGAATGCTTTGGGTGATAGATTGTTGAGGCTGCCAATGGAAAACACGATGACTCAGTGGGTGACAGAAAACACAAGATATAGGTAGGGGAGATGACGAACCAGCAAGACTTTACTTAGTGTTAACAATAGGTATGGACCTAGCAAAGGAGATAAGTTATGTGTGCCCCATGGAAAGAGTGAAAGAAATTGAGACGAAAAAGGATGTAGAGGAGGAAGATGAATCGCACAAGAGGAGCAACTTTGGAAAAACTAACATGGAAGAACTCAGAAAATTCTTTGAAGAAATTGACTGGGGAGAAATGAAAGCGAGAATGATGTGCAGGAGAATATAAGAACATAAGAAAATAAAGAAGCTACAAGAAGGCCGTGAGACCTACACGAGGTAGTTCCTGTTAACCAGTTCACGCCCAGATCTTTCCTTTGCTATAAAAAATTGAATGTTGTCGAGCCATAAAATTACAAAGTCACTGAATATACCAAATTAGTTAGTCGACAAGGATAATAAACAGGTCATATCTATAAAACATTGCTTAAATTCCCTAAAAATCGTCTAATGGTACCCAAATTACAATGGAAATTACGTTATGGGCTGAAGGGGTTAATTAACACTACCTACATCCTCCTTTCCACCTTGATGTGAAAGGGCAAGAGAATAAGGGATGAGGCATGGAAAGAATGAAGAGAAATCGGACACCAAGAAATAAAGAAGACTGTAAGTTGGCAAGAAATGAATGTGTGCACGAGGAGGGAGGAAGAGAAGAGACATGAGAAGGACATAGTTGAAAAGCGTAGGAAGAACCCAAACTGTTCTATAGATTTATCAATGGAAGATCAAGCATAAGGACAAAGTAGAGACTGAAAGAAGGCAATATGATATATGAAGATCCAAACATAATGAGTGAAACATCAAATAAAAATTGCCTGCAGGCTGCAAGTATCCACAAAAAAAAAAAAACGAAATTTAATGAACCCAGAGAATGAAAAAATGTCCTGAAGGAGTGAACATAAAAATAAAGAAGGAAAAAGTTTATGAATTGTTGAAGGAATTGGAGGAGAGGAAAGCACTAGGACCAGACGGGCTGTCAGGAAGGCTGTGTTTTAAAGGAGTGCAGAAAACAGTTGGTTGAACCATATAGGATATAATAAAGTGCTCATTACAACGGGAAAAGTGCCACAGAGTGGAAGAGAGCGCCTATAGTGGCAATCTATATAAATGGAAAGATGGAGGAACCAATTAAATTATAGACCAGTGTCAATGACTAGCGCAGTATGCAAGATATGTGAGAAAATAATAAAGAAGCAATGGACAGAATATTTAGAAAGTGAAGGTATAATAACGGACAGGCAGTATGGTTTTATAAAAAAAAAGATCATGTGTGACCAACTTAATAAGTTTTTACTCAAGAGTAATTGATACAACACAGGATAGAGATGGCTGGGCAGATTGTGTATATGCAGATCTAAAAAAGACATTTGCTAAGCTTCCCAATGAGAGGCTACTTTGGAAAAAGAAAATATAGGAGGAATCCCAGGGATGACCAAACTTGGATGGCAAGTGATCTGAGAGGAAGAGGGTAAATTTTTACGATGGCACCAAACTTCACTACACAATTCCAATGATCTGAAACTTGAGAAATGCCAGTGGTCGCTGGCAGTTTTAACTCAAGGTTGGTCTACTGTGTTTTGGCTCCGCGACTAATATTTTTCATAAATTATTTCGCGATAAACATTGATGCACCGCATCTGAATACCAAAAAATATAGTTCTTCTGTTTACTAATTATATGGATGACATGCATTACGATGGAACGTTCTATAATAGCAATTTAATGCAAATTACTCGCCTCGAGTAGCATAGCTTAATATATTTTTTTACATGTATATTGTGGCATGTAAAATTTGGCGATGTTCACACTGTTTTCTAAGACAGTACTGCTGCGTCTGGCAAACGCTTGTCAAAATACAATAAGCAATGCCTTGGAAAAACAAAGAATAAAGAATGCCGAAATCGGCTTGTTGCTGCGACAATGTGTAGGTTATAATTGTGGAGGCGACACGCCGCGGCGGGGAGTGGTGCGGGGGAAGATTGTGGCGGGGCGATTGAATCAAAACATTACGACTTCACGCGTCGATTCATTGCACTTCTAGGCTTTTCTAGGAACTGCAACTCCGAAATGCCAGTGGTCGCTGCAGTTTTAACTCACAATTTGGTGAAAAGTTGGTCAACCTGAAAGAAAAAATATGGGCTTATTTCACTGCACTTAAAACACAAAAGTATATTTTAAGAACGATTTTCTTCTATATGTATATTGTATAGAAGCCTGAGTCTGTAAAACATGTATTTAACCAAATAACCAAGTAGGTTATAGTTGAGGAGGCGAGGTAAATGTTACTCTATGATATTATATAGTCAATAACGTATGTTTAGAAGTTATCTATACCTAGGCAGTCATATTTTCCTGTTATTATTGTGTATCAATCGGGTAGAAAGCCTAGAAGTGAAAATGAGTCGATGCGTGAAGTGGAAATGTTTTGATTCAATTCTCCCCGCCCACCACTCCCCGCCGCGGCACGCCCGCCCTCCACAATTATAACCTACATTGTCGCAGAAACAAGCCGATTTCGCATTCTTTATTCTTCGTTTTTCCAAGGCATTGCTTATTTATTTGACAAGCGTTTGCCAGACGCAGCAGTACTGTCTTAGAAAACAGTGTGAACATCACCCAAATTTTACTACCACAATAAATGTAAAAAATATATAAAAGCTTTGCTACTCGAGGCGAGTAATTTGCATTAAATTGCTATTATAGAACTTTCCCATCGTAATGCATGTCATCCTATAATTAGTAGAACAACAGAAGAACTATATTTTTTGGTATTCAGATGCGGTGCATCAATGTTTATCGCGAAATAATTATGAAAAATATTAGTCGCGGGGGCCAAAACACAGTAGACCAACCTTTGAGTTAAAACTGCCAGCGACCACTGGGATTTCTCAAGTTGCAGTTCTCTCTAATTGGGAGCATGGTTTTTGTTTACCTTAGACATTTTCTCATTTAGCTTTCCGTCACAAATCAATAGTTTCAGGGTATAGAAAATTTTAGGTTGGGGGAGGAATAGTAGATCCTTTTTTACAAAATGCCTCCCTCTCCTCTTCTTGTGACCTGCATCGCTTTTGTTTCGGAGACGCACCCCTGGCTACCTTACCTAACATACCTAACCTAACCTAACCTAACCTGAACCTACCTTACCTAACCTAACCTAACCTTGTAACCTCCTAACTGGGTCCAATAATAAAAAAAATAATAAAAAACCAAAAAAAAAGCGATCAGGTCACAAGAAGAGGAAGAGGGAGGCATTTTGTAAACAAGGAGACATATTCCTCCTCTCACCTAAAATGTTCTACATTCCGAAACTATTGATTTGCGACGGAAAGCTCAAAGAGAAAATGTCTCTTAGAATACAAAAGGTAAACAAAAACCATGCTCCCAATTTTGTAGGGAAAGTTTGGTGCCATCGTAAAAATAATACCAGGAAGATAAATGAGAGCAGTAGTCCCAGGATGAAAAACTGTGACTGAGAAAGGTAATGAGTGGGTCACACACGGATCAGTTTTGTCATGAGTAGCGAGTGAGTGAGCGAGTTTTACCGTTGCGAGTGAGAGCGAGCGCTGGGTGGTGGTGGCGGTGTGGGGGTTGGTGGTGGTGCTTAGGGCTGCCAGGAGGAACCCTAGGACGTAGGAGCCCCGTGGTGATGTCCTGCCAAAGGGTATCACAGGGGTGGCGGCTGACCTGTCTCTTTGAGGAAGGCACAGTAGGGGCGG
>JACEEZ010021518.1:0-19798 GCA_016584305.1 Chionoecetes opilio | reverse complement strand
CCACACTCTTTTCCCTCTTGGGGACTGCATCGCCTCTTTCTCTTGCTGCGGACACTTTTTTAATGCGGGTTTGACTTTAGTTAGGAGGTTACAGCATGGGATTAGGCTAGGTTAGGTTAGTGAGTCAAAAGGTGGGGTTAGGTTAGTTTAATTTTCATATCTCATATACACTCCTTCCTATTCAAAACATCTTATATCTCCGAAAGTAGTGATTTGCGACGGAAGTTCATAGAGAATGTTTCCTAGAATCCAATAAGGAGAACAGAAACCACACTCCCAATTCGAGAGAACTGGAACTCGAAATGCCAGGGGTCGCTGGCAGTTTTAACTCACTTTTTTGATAATAAGTTGGTCTACTGGAAAACAAAATATGGGCTTATTCCACTGCACTTAAAACACAAAGGTATAATATTAAGAACGATTTTCTTCTATATGTATATTGTATAGAAGCCTGATTCTGTAAAACATTGTATATAACCAAATAACCAAGGTTATAGTTGAGGAGGCGAGGTAAATGCTACTCTATGATATTATATAGTCAATAACGAATGTTTAGAAGTTATCTATACCTAGGCAGTCATATTTTCCTGTTATTATTGTGTATCAATCAGATAGAAAGCCTGGAAGTGCAATGAGTCGACGCATGAAGTGGCAATGTTTTGATTCAATCTCCCCGCCCACCACTCCCCGCCGCGGCGTGTCGCCTCCACAATTATAACCTACATTGTCGCAGCAACAGGCCGATTTCGGCATTCTTTATTCTTCGTTTTTCCAAGGCATTGCTTATTGTATTTTGACAAGCGTTTGCCAGACGCAGCAGTACTGTCTTAGAAAACAGTGTGAACATCGCCCAAATTTTACATGCCACAATATACATGAAAAAAATATATTAAGCTTTGCTACTCGAGGCGAGTAATTTGCATTAAATTGCTATTATAGAACGTTCCATCGTAATGCATGTCATCCATATAATTAGTAGAACAACAGAAGAACTATATTTTTTGGTATTCAGATGCGGTGCATCAATGTTTATCGCGAATATAATCTATGAAAAATATTAGTCGCGGAGCCAAAACACAGTAGACCAACCTTTGAGTTAAAACTGCCAGCGACCACTGGCATTTCTCGAGTTCCAGTTCTCTCGAATTGTGTAGGCAATTTCGGCCCTAGTGTAAAATAATACCCTATACTTTATTGACTTAGATCGCTGCGGCAAGAGGTACGGCAGGCGCGTTCCTAGGGTGTCTGCGTCTAAGGATACGGCAATGCCAACTAGCCGTATTTCTTGTTGGCTATAGATACGGCGCCTGATTCATAGCGTGATAAAACGATCAGGCAGCTCTAATAGGGTGGTTAGGCGTACACGTGGTAGTTAGCGTCATACAAGCACACACACACACACACACACACTAAATAATGATACACAGAAATACGGGTTCTAATCATGGGCTGCAGTCAGTTCGTACACAAGTTGTTTCGTACACCAAAAAGTTGTTACGTAGTCTATATGAAACCATAGTCGTTTCGTACACTCAGCTCAGAGTTGAACTTGACTACTAGTTACGAAACGAGGAAAAACTTAAGAACAAGGGCTCCACGGAAAGCTGACCCAAATGTTGGCTCTACGTATTATACTTACTGTCCTTAACACATCTGTGTAGATTTTAATGAGTGCTGATCCTTACTTTGCCTACATGGCCAAATTATTTTCAGGTTCTTGAGGAAAACCTAAGTCCAGCGAAGTGCGCAATGGACGACGAGTTTGAGAAAGTAGTGCGTATCTAAGTAGTAGGTATAACCTATATAACTGTATGTAGTCTTAAATGTATTATCATACACGGGCATACATACAATGTTACAATAACACTGGTCAACAACAAAAAAAAAAAAAGTTCTGGCATGGAATTTAAGAAGTTTTAGACTAATTTGAGGGTGCTGAATTCAAATCTGATCTTATATTTTCTCTATCACATCACGTTTTTGCGCTATATGTATATATTCCATTTGCATGAATTTCAAGAAAAAATTATCCTTCTATTGAGTAGTGTAGCAAAAGGGCGGTTTAAATATGGTTTATTTTTAATTCAGTCTCCCAATAAACTGGAGAATATCTTCGTTTTCTTTGAACATGCATAATTCCATTCTTTATGATACAAAAGTAAACAAACACATTTCAACTTGCACAGCAATCGTCCGCAGGTAATGTTTTATTATTGAATTTTACATTGAATTGAGTTATTTATTGTATTTCTCCTGTTGTTTCTTTTTTGTGAAACAATGCCTAAGGTGTAGGTGGTTGGGTAGCAAATTCAAGGAACAACTCAGGTAGCTAACAACTCTTTTTTTTTTATTTGTCCGCAGTTGGTTGCTGCTCTAACAATGGCCTCTACATCTCACAGAAGAAAGTGCTAAAAATGATCCAAAATATTTTGCTACATCTGTGGAAGTTTTATTTTGAAGACTCAGAGGCGCAACTTTACTGACTTTGTTAAGAGCGTGTATTTTGCGTACTTAAAAGTACCACTTGGAGACCAAGACAAGCATGGCTCTTCACAAAGTGTGCAAAACCTGTGTTGAGACTTTGAGATCATGGTCTCAAGGAAAGAAGGCTAAACTTAAGTTTGGAGTGCCTATGGTTTGGAGAGAACCAAGCAATAAATTTAGATGACTGCTATTTCTGCCTTGTCAATGGTAAAAGGTTTCAATAAGAAAAAAAAGAAAATATTTGCAATACCCAAGTATCCTTCAGCTATTCGACCAGTTCCCATAGTGAAGAAATACCTGTACCAATATTTACTGAGCTTCAAAAAAAATGATGAAACAGATCCTGCTCACCTGCCCCCACTGATGAAGAAGACACTACAGATATTTTTCAGCCACTGATGAAGATTGTGACAAACCAATTCTGTTTACTCAGTCTGCTTTGAATGATTTGGTTAGAGATCTTTATCTACCAAAAGAGTCTGCTGAACTGTTGTCTTCAAGACTGCAAGAGAATCGAATGCTGAAACCCGGCCAGGTGTCTCATTTATCGTAACAGGGAAGCAGAACTGCGTAATACTTCCATTCAGATGGCCAGCTTGTCTATTGTACTGATGTAGAAGGGCTATTTCTTTTTATGGGACTGCTAGCATATGATTCAAGGGATTGGAGGCTTTTTATTGACAGTTCCAAAACAAGTTTGAAATGTGTTCTGTACACAATGGAAATAAAATATGGCTCTGTACCAATAGGTCATTCTGTAAAACTTTAAAGAAAAAATATAACAACATCAAGATTGTCCTAGAGAGGTTGCAATATCATGTTCATGGGTGGTTAATTTGTGTCGATTTGAAAATGGTTAACTTTCTTTAGGTCAGCAGGAGGGTACACAAAATACCCCTGTTTTCTGTGTTACTGGGACAGTAAGCTACAGCAGGGGCATTGGGTGAAAAAAGAATGGCCTCAGCGACAGGTTTTGGGATCTGGCGATAAGAAGTCATCAATGATCCTCTAGTGGATAGGGAAAAAGATTGTCTTTCCTCCTTGCACATAAAACTTGGATTGATGAAGCAGTTCGTCAAAGCTCTTGATCACATGGAGAAGCTTCAGCTATATATGTTCAACTTTTTCCCGGTCTTGGGGAAGAGAAGAAAAAGGCTGGAATATTTGAGGGGACCTCAAATAAGAACACTAATGAGAGATCCAAATTTTATCACATCAATGAATGAGACAGAAGAAAGAGCTTGGAATGCATTTTGTAATGTGGTGAAAAATTTTCTAGGGAATAAGAAAGCAGACAACTATGAAGAGATTGTGGAAGAGCTACTAATGAGCCTGCGAGATCTTTGGGTGTAGAATGAGTGTCAAGGTTCACATTTACACAGCCATTTGGACAAGTTTCCCGGGGAACCTTGGGGGTGTGAGCGAGGAATAAGGGGAGCGTTTTCATCAGGACATTTTAAAAAAATGGAAGACGGTATCAAGGGCCCGGGGGGACTCACATATGATGGCGATTATTGCTGGAGTTGATGAGAGGGCAACCCAGAAGCTGTACATCAGAGATCAGCCAATAAAAAAAATTCACATAACTGCTACTTGCCATTGATCTGTGCCCCATATATATGTATTGTTTATATTTCTATTTTAATTCTGTCACTATATTTGATTTTCTTGTACATGGACTTTGTAATCTTTGTAATTCCTTGATTAAGAATATACAAAATGTATTACTAAAAATCACGTGTTTTTATCTTGAAACTTCGATATATAGGTTTATGAGTCATTTCATCAAAAATTGAAAAATGCTATATCGCGAAATCCTGATGTGATAGACAAAAATTGAGTTTTATATTGTAATCAGCAGCCCAATTCAGTTAGAATTTGTTTTTTAAAAACCCTTTTTCCAGAAATATCGTGTGACCAGTGTATAATTCTTCCCAAATACTTATGTTACGTATTCACGTATATATATATTTGTTAAAACTAGCTGTATTACTCCGCCAGCTTTGGCTATCGGTAGGGTGACACATCAGAGCCTCTCTCAGAGCAGCCATGCCAGTCACCGTTCTGCCTCAGCTATGGAAAACCTTGTTTTGGTTACCTGGTCGTTCCATTTTTTGATGGTTTTATAAAGATCCGAAAAAAAGGTTTCCCCAAATTTCCTCAAGGACACTCCCGCACTCTACAATTTTTTATATTTAAAAGGAAAGATTTTAACGCTAAAATTTAAATTGTTTTTTATTTTTTTTCCCGAACTGGCTATCCGGGAAAGGGGGTCATTTTTGGGGTTTTTTTCCCCCATTTTTTTGAAAATTTCCGCTCCCGTCCACAAAGGTTTTTAGGTTAGTGAATAGCAGGGGGGGGGGGGGTTCGGGGGGGGGGAGCCCCCCCCTTTTACGTTAGGTTAGGTTAGATTAATTAGATTAGGTTGGGATTAATTGGATTAGGTTGGGGAGGTTAGTCACACAGGGGGGGGGGTCGGGGAGGGGTTTTGGGTTAGGTCTGTAGTTTTTTTATTTTTTAAAATAGGGCTGAACCTCCAATCTTTTTTTATAGCCAACAAGCTTGGAAAAATTTTGGTGGAAATCGGGGTTTTTTGGGTGGGGGAGCACAAAATTTAAAGGGGAAAATTTAATTTTATGGCCCCGTTTAAAGTTTTACGAACTAGGGAATTCCCTAGTTTGGGGATTTTAGTGGGGGAGGTGCCATTTTTCCCCTTTTTGTGTGTGTCCCCCCCCCAAAAAAAAACCCCGTTTCCCGCCATTTCCCCCGGGCCCTTTTTGGCTATAAAAAGGGAAGGGAAGATACGGGTGGGGCAATTTTTTAAATTTTCCCCCCAAAAACGATACCAATAGTCCCAAAAAAAAACGCAAAATCAGTGTACAAAAACAACTAAAAAAAACCCTGTGTCGAAACAACTTGTGCCCCAAAAACTCCCTGCCCACCCAAAATCATACACATTTGTTTTTCCTCCTCGCCCAATAATAAAAACCCCACTTTTGACCTGAAATTTAGCCGGGTTCCCAGCCTCCCCTTTTCCACCCAAAACCCACACACACCCCCTTTACTCCCCTTTTTGCTTTTGGTTGTTGAAGGGCGGGGTGATGTCAAAATCAAGGATATTCGCCTGGAGTCACCCGTGAAGTAATCACAGTCGTGAAAGTGGTTTAGTTTTGTGGTGAAGGCCCCAGGTGAGGCGGAGGGACGGCGGGGCCGGTCGGGGACGGGGGGGGACGGCACGGGGGCCCAAAGGGGGGTGGTCGGGGTCAAAGGTTTGACGTTCGGGGCCCCCCCCCGATGAGGTGCCCCGTGGGAATTTGTCGGTGGGAGGGGAAAGCGAGGACACTGCAGCGGGGGGGGAAGTGGCCCCAAGGGGACTGCGGGACGTTCCTGCATTTAGGGCATTTCGGGTTTCGGGGTTTGAGGGGGGCAGGGGGTGCAGGTGGGGGCGTGAGTGTTGGGTGGCCAGCCTCGGGCGGGGCGGGGGGAGTCCAAGACGCGGGGAGGGTTTGTTTTATCCATGGGTGCGGGGAGGAGTTGTCCCGGTTTAGGACCCATGGGGGTTTGGGCACGGGGGGCCCTTTCGCCGAGGCCCCTCCCCCAAGGCGGAGGGGCCCAAAAATTTAGAAATGAGGGCGCTTGGCGGTGGGGAAAACGGCAGAGGGAGGGGGTGAGCTTAGCTTGGAGAGGGCCCCTTTGGGAGCAGCATCAGAACCCACTGATCTATATAACTGGGTCGCGGAAGCCGGGGTCAGCATGGTTCCAACGTCCGCCATCTTGCGGAACCCAAAAAAAAGCCTTTTTTCGCGGCTCGCGTTTCTGTCTGGCTGTGTTATTTCCCCCGTCATTTTCCAAGCTGTGCTTGCCCGTCTGGGCCCGTGTTATCGCCCGTCATGCCAAGCTGTGCTTTCTATGTCCTGTACCCCCCAGGGCCCGGACCGGGGAAAGGGGAAATCTTTCCCCCTTTTGAGTAACAAAAAAAAACCCCAAAACCCCCCCACCCACCCCCACCCACACCACCCCCCCACACACACCCACCCACACACCCCCACCCACACCCCCTACCACCCCCACACAACCCCCACCCCCTCCCCACCCAGCCCATCCCCTCTTAATCCCTTAAACCCCCTCCAGTCATCCAAATATAGTTAAAAAAAAATTAAAAAGGGTTTTATGGTTTTACTTTTTTTTTTTTAAAAGTTTGATATAAAATATAAGTTTTTTTTTTATACTTGTTAAAAAATTAGTGGGGGAAAGGGGAAACAGGGCCCTTTTGGGGCGGTTATGATACAAATGATTTATACGTTTCCCAATAAGCGGTGCTTGTTCTAATTTGGGGGAAGCTTTATTTTTCGAAAAAAGTAAAAAAAAAAAAAAAAAAAATATACCTTGTGGTTTTTTAAAATTAGGGTTTGGTTTTAAACAACCTATAAAGGGGGGTTTGGTTTTATTAAAAAACCATAAGGTTAGGTTAGGTTCATTAAAACCTTTAAGGTTTAAACTTTGGTTAGGTTTCATTAAAACCCATAAGGTTAGGTTAGGTTTCAAAATATTATTTTTTTTTGGGGGGGGGGGGGGGGGGGGCGCAAAATAAAACTATCTCCTTTGCAACAAGCATTTATGTGGGCCAAGAAAAAATAGTATGTTCTTAAAAAAACGCCCGCAAAAATTTCCGTCCATTTTACCAAAAAGTTGTTTCGTAGTCTATATGAAACCATAGTCGTTTCGTACATCAGAAGATTTGAACTTGATACTAGGTTACGAAACGCCCCAGGTATGTACGAAAATACTCAAAATCAGGTACGAAATAAACTTTCAATTCAATATACCTAATTAAAAAAGGTTTTTTGTTTAGGCCCAAAAGGTTTTTGTTTAAATTTTAAAAAATTCCCTTAATCCCCGCGAGTGCTTCTATGGACCACTGTGGTCGCGCCGTACCCCCCGCCCGGCGGTAGGGGAAACGCCGTTATAGGGACGAGAACTGCGCGTTCGCTATTAGGTCAGACACACACCTGGGGGCTAACACGCCCCTTTTAGCCCCCGCTTTACAAAATACACCACCCCTGTCAACACCCCTGAGGGCCCCTGAAACCCCAAACCTGTCACTAACACTGTGGCCGCAACACACCTGTCATTACACACCTGTACGGCCTCGCAAGACACCGTCACTAAAACCCCTGAGGGCCCGCAAGACACCTGAGGGCCCTCGCAACACACCTGTCACACACACCGTAGGGCCCCGCAACAATGTCACATACCCCGTACGGCCTCGCAAGACACCTGTCACTAACACCTGTACGGCCTCCAACAACCTGTTTTTGTTTTTATCACCAAAAATAAAGATTTGGAAGGTTACGATGCATAGTTGGAAGTTTAGTAGTAGTAGTATAGGTTTTAAAGTATTTGTTCGCCCCGGGAACGCTACAAACCAAGGGAGCCCAGGCGAAGAGCATGGACTAAAAAAGGGGGCTCAATCAGGCAGCCCCAAGCAAGAGGGGGTAAACAGTATGGCGGTGCGATATAAAAAAGAGTTGCCAATATAAAGGGTTGCATGGCCCTACTGCGATGCGCGGTGGCGGAGAAACCAAAATATCAGGTAAATAGAAATATGTCTAAAATCAGTTAAAAAAATGCTACCCTTTACCAAAAAGAGGCATCCCACAATAGAAGAATGCTCATCTATTGCGTCATCAAAATCTCGCCCAACGTGGTGTTTACATGGAATTTTTGGGTTTTTGTGTTTCTGTTGGCCCGCCTCGCACCACCACCGCCCCAACCAGCAAAATGGCAAATTAGTCATAAATGATAAGGTCCGACATAAAGGCGTCCATGATAGAAGAATTGGGCAATGCTGTATACCAGACAAAGCCCAGGGGTTAATTTTATGGGCATATCGGGTTTTTGGTGCCCTGGGCCCAAACTCAAGGCGAGGACACCATGGAGGTTTGTGCTCCCGTTTGCAAAAACCCCGTAATTCCCTGTTAACTTGGTCGTACATTTAATAAACAATTGTTTAGGGGGGCTAAGTATTTTTACAAAACGACGCGTTATTATGTTAAATTTTATATGTTCACCCCTCCACGTCGGAGGCATGCGCGGGAAGGGTGCACGAAAAAGGCATATTTAACAGTAAGAATACAACGTCTGTGGTGTCATTATCGACAAGTATGGTTCCTGGTTGACTCTTTTATACTATTGTATTAGTGCCTAAGGCCATACAGATGGATTTCCATAGTAATAAGAACAAATAAGCCAGGCATCCACGTCCGTGTAGCGATCTAAACCAGCTACCCTTGGCCCAGTAGCTACACTGCACAAATAGGCCTGAACACTGCTCCCTGGGTGAAATATTTGTTTGACAATGTATACAATTGTATAATAAATGACCTACATGAGAAATAATATAACACTGTGTTTTTTGGTTTTTCCTTATTATCAGGGTAGGTTACCACATTCAATCGCCAAATAAGCTACATGGTAAATAAGAATGTAAGAAGCATATATTCCACTGTATCTGTCCACAGTGGTCTATGAATCGAAGTTATCACTGACTAGTATAAAAATGACCTTACATGAGAAAATATATGACTTGGGTTTTTGGTGACACTATGTATCAGGCTACCACATTCATCGCCCACATACTACATGGGTAAATAAGATGTAAGAAAGCATATTCTACCACTGTTCGTACCACGTGGTGCTATGAATCGAATTATCACTGGACTAGTATAATAAAAATGACCTACATGAGAAAAAATAATAGACTTGTGTTTGGTGACACTATTTATCAGGGTAACACATTCATCGCCCATCATAGCTACATGGTAAATACGCTGTAAAGAACCATACATATTACAATGTATAGTGGTCTAAAATGATCGAAGTTATCACTGACCTAGTATAGAATGAATGACCCTACATGAGAAATATAAATACTTGTGTTTTGGTGACACTATTTATCAGGCAACCAATATATCGCCGTATCAACGATAAATAAAGTTGCGCTTTTCCGCGCATGCGCAGTAGGGGCCATCAACCCTTTATATTGGCAACTCTTTATATCGTCAACAGCGCCACTAGGCATACCGCGGCGTTGGCAGGCGTGTTAGGATTGGCCACTCTTGCTCTCATCTCTGATTAGCCCGATGTACAGGAGCCATTGTTTCATCAGTCAATGTATCTCCTTGTTATCTGATGACTCACAGGGAGCTGCCCAGCTACCACCCACCGGCGGGCTACTTGGCATTAGAGCGGCCGAACGGCGGCCACCAGGGCAAACTTTGCCGCCCGAATGCCGCCGTAGTGCCGCTGGTGTATTTTCAGAGAGGAAAATTTGTTATCTTAAATCATGTTACAGAATTTGAAAAATGGATTGCTTTTGATGGGTAAACCATTCTAAAACAACAGTTTATGTGTGATATTTGATTTAGTATACATCTTGGTGATAACCAGCGGCTAACTTGACTTGAATATCTCCGTCCGCCCGCTGGTGTATATTTGAAGTGCACGAAAATTTAATGCGGCTACTCTGGGGCAAAATGTTTGGTCCATTTAGATAGTGATCTGTCCTCGGTGCATGCCTTGGTGCATGTTTCTGTGTTGCTTGGTGGTAACAGATTAAAACTTGGCTCATGATGTCCATTCCTAATCTTGAAAAAATACAAATTTTGAAAATCAAAATGGCTTACCCTTCGCTTCGTACCTCAGCTCTCTGCCTCCGACATTAACATCCATCGAAATGTAAGTACCGGTGTCAGATTAGGACATTAAACAACATAAAGGGAGTTGTTAGGGTTAAGCCAGCAGCACATCATTTTTACGGTTATTTACCCGGGTGAACATCATATAAGGATCAGATATATATCGTTATTTATCTGGTTTTAGAAGCCCTCCTCATTTTTTTTTTTTTTCCATTATGTGACTTGTTTACGGTAGATGAAGGCGTTAAATACGTTGAATTAAGTGAGTTAGGTGTCATAATGATGTACACCCTTTTGAAAATTACTGCGTGAACATAAAAAAATGTCATTCGTGACATGAAATTAAGAGCTTTTTATCCCGGTTTTTGAGCGTCGCAGTCCGACAATACATATGTTTAAAAGGTTACTTTTTTCTGGCTGATGATGGCTTTAGTTTGAATGAAGTGAGCTAGGTTCGTAAGGATAAGTAGAATGTTAACATGGTAGCCTAGAACAGTCGCCGCCGCGGCTATCAGTTAGGCTATTAAAAGTGGACCGTCTCGAAACTTTACACGTCCGGCGAGTGTTCCACTATCGGCGAGAGTTCTCGTTGGTGTTTCCGGCGAGAATTCCATAAACCGTGAACATCTTTACAACCCATTACAAAACACCGAATAATTTATTGGGCTCATATTATCGTGTTACTTCTTCCGTATCTAAGCCACTGCCTCTCTCTCCTACTGCCGTTTTATAGCTGTTCGTCGTCACTGGCCCTATCTTAGCTTCCTTGCTATAATTCGGTATAATTCTAGTGTTTGCCCATACTCCCTCCATCCCCTTTGGACCCCAAACTACTTGGGGGACCGGGAGAATGCAGATATTGGCTGGGTACAAATTACTGCGTCGCAACCACTTTTTTTTTTAGTTATGGAGTTATAAAAATTCCCTAAGATCTAGGGAATTATTGGATTTCTTCTGAGTCCAGAGACCGTGGATGTATACACAATCGGCCGCCTACGGCAATATACGTAACTTTTAGGGGGCTATAGTGTGGTGATTAGGAACTTTTAGGGGTTTATGTTAGGGTTAGGTGTGTAACTTTTAGGGTTATAGTGAGGTTAGGTTATTAACTTTTAGGGGTGATAGTGAGGTTATGTTTGTACTTTAGGGGGTTATAGTGAGGTTAGGTAGTAACTGTATAGTGAGTTTATGTTAGTAACTTTTAGGGGTGTTAGTGCTTTAGGTTAGAGTAATTTTTAGGGTTATTGTGAGGTTAGTTTAATAATTATGACTATCTTAATGTTTAACTAGAGTTTATGTTAGTTTAGAATCAAGAAAAATGACGCGCGACTGCCCTCTATATATGTGGATCTCGGGCGTCCGCATTTGGGTGGCGACCGACTGGTGAAACCTGACGATCCTCACAGAATGATGACCGAAGTGTCGAGAACACACCCAACACCCCGCTAGGGGTTAAGGTAGAGTTAGGTTTAGATTTGGTTAGGCTAGTTAGATTTGGTTTAGGCTTAGATTAGATTTTGTTAGGTTAGGTTATGGTTATCGGTGGTTCCCAAATCCCGCCGCTAGGATTAGTAAATTTTGGTTATGTACATTTCTCTAAATAATAAGGAAATTACCTTAGATTTTTAATGGAATTTTAGCCCCCGCCTAAACAATAACTCTTAAATTATAACGTGTTTCCGGACGCATAATTTGTTTCCAACCCGAAAACCCCGCATTCCCCACAGGGCCCCAAACTTGTTTGGGGGAAGTGGGAAGTATGGGCAAACACTAGAATTTTACCTTTATATTCTTTAGCACTCATTCTTTCTCCCCCGTTAAACTATTTTAGTTTAACCATAAATCAAATCAAAAGTGTTTCGTACACTTTATATTTCGGCTATTACATTTCACTTTAGTTAGCTACTGTCAGAGTTTGTTCACCAAAAGCTAGGCACCGCTCGGGGATCGAACCCGAGACTCCACTTGCCGGGCGGAACGTGCTACCGTTACACTACGGTCCGCCTCTCGGTGACAACCCACACATCTCCCCCCTAAAAGGCCTCCCCAGAGCCAAAGGTCCGGGGAATGTGTATCGCTTAACCTCGATCCTACTCACTGCGCCATGTTAGAGTACGGGGTTACCGAAAAGCAGCCACACAGTTACTAATAATTAAATGTTTGTAATTCCTCCGCCATTCACATCCCCACATATACAATTACTTGTAAGTCGAGGAAACTTTACATTAGTAGTCTAAAGGTACTGAAATTTCAAGTTTACCGGTAAATTTGTAACCTTGAAATATTACCGAATCAAACAACAACTTTGTTTTAAATATCGTGGAATGTTCATGGAATTGTCGCTGATAGAGTCACGGCAAACACCAACTTAGAACTCGACGACGCAGAAATGTTCTTTACCATTTCTTTTTGTTCATTCTCTTTTTAAAAGCATCTACCATTGCCGCCGAACCAGGATGCGCATGGTGCTTGATACACTGCGAGTGCTGAATGTTGTAATGCAATGGACATTTTATCGAGGTATCATTAATTAGCTTTACTGAATTATGTTTTGCAAACCAATTGGTTTAGTTGCTTTTCAATAATAAATTAGGGTAATAGATTGGTTTTAGGGAACCTTCCTTGTGCGGAATATCACCCGTTATGTGACTGTTATTTTATGTTTTTTATCACGATATATTTTTAACCCTCAATCAGTCGAGCACGTTCTTTTCCTCAATAGAGCCGTCACTAACCCTAACCTGAGTAACGCGTGAGTAATTGTTTTTTTGCTTAAAGGAAGTGGATTGATTACGTTATTTTTTGCTCGGGCCATGAATTATGTTTACTTTACAAAAAAAATTACTGATCACTTCTATGAGACATAACACTTATAATGGCTTCTCGCAGATCCATCACATCATGGGGGATCGTGACTTCGTATGTGGAACGTCCCAGAACTGAGGCGCTGGTGCACTTGGTTGTCCAACTTACCAACGTTGACCATTAGGGATAAAGTACCAAAGGTGGTGTGGGCGAACATCGCCTTCAGAATGCAGAAATGGTATGTATTGTGAGATTAATATAATATGGATGGATATCGTATTCCTTTGATGGTTTTTTTGATAAATATTTTATTGTAAAGTGGGGGGGGGGGGGTGGGGGTTGGGGGGGTTTTGAATGTGTCAGGCTCTTAAAAGCTTATAAAAAATGTAATGGCAATATTATTTTTGCCATCAAATTTACATGTTTTTATAATTCTCTCTCTCTCTCGCTCTCCCGCTCTCCTCTCTCTCTCTCCTGAACTCCATGGGTGGTGTTCTCAATGGCAGATGAGCAGCAACAGCTTAGTGGATTTAAGAAAGAATTTGTTGCCCTCAGACCTTTTTCAGCACACTCATAGTTCATGTTATATACCAGATGCGTTATCCCTTTGCTTGCACAAACTCTGGCTGTTTTATCGTTATTGTAGTAGGACTGTGTGTCGCATTAATAAAGAGCTTACATATCTGCATGTAATTTATCTATCATGATTCAACATTCGGTTACCAGGGTGCAATGGCAATTTAGGTTATCTTTTTCAATTCAGACACATCTAAACTACCTATAACGCCAACATGCCTCTAATGTTACTGTACATTTTCTTGTACATTTCCTTCCAGGAATCCCTTCGGAGCTTGTTTCTGTCATTTGCTGGGATCATTGCTAAGCATGTCTTCCTTTCTTCCCCCTTTAGCCACTGGCAGCACACCTGTCTACAATTGGTGGACTTTTCCTGCACCATGTCCCCAACCTCACTTTCCTAAGTATTTTTTTTTATTTAATGCTTCATATTTAATGGGAGATGCTTTAAGTGAACAAGTGACTAAAGAAATGTACACATCATGATGCACTTGTAAACCTACCCCAAAGTATGTGGCCTTCACCTTTGAAACTGTAATGTACGGGATTGTTTTCCTTTTTTTTCTCAGGTTTGGAAGAGTGTGTGTACAAGATGGAAATTGAGAGAGAAGAGAATAAGAGTTCTATGAATGAGTAGTTGAAGAGTTGTTTTCACTAATGCGAGACCCAACCTTTCCACCAAGGTGAATAATTTGCTTTCTATGATTATGGGGGTAACACTAATGCTTGCCATCCTACCTTTCGCTTTTCTGTGCCTAAGTGTGTGTTGCCAACTCCATTGGAACCTGTTTACTAACCTCTGCACAAATTTCTCCTTTGTGACTCTTCAAGGACATGCCACTATTTCACTAACAGAATGGTTCTACAAAAACTTCCTCATTAATGAATGTAATCCTATACTAACATGTAATGATACTGAATGCATTTTGGGTGAATTTAGTTACATCACATATCCCAGAAAAGTTTACAACGCAGTTCTCGCCTTACCTTTATTATGAAATTTGTGACTGGGATGGCATTTTTGACTGACAATATGAGGGGCCACATTATATTAACTATTAACATAAGCCCATTATTTGGGTCCTGACACCTTGTGGGAGTATCTTTGTCTGGTTAAAAAGATTTGCCCTAAATATGTACTACAGTACTATACTCTCATTATCTGTCCTCATTCACAGACATGTGGCTGTTGCCATATACAGTACCGTATGGTCAATTACATGTACTTAAAAATATTTTGTTGTGCGTCTGCTTCAATATGATCAGTGATAGAAGTCATACTATATAATTTGTAGAATTGATTCTGAACACTTCAGGCAGGTGGCGGCTTCGGTGTATGCGCCGACTTCAGCTACAAACCATGAACAGGTGAATGGAGATGCGGAAGGGAGCAGATGCCAAGATAGAGCAGAAGAGGCACAACATCCGTGAGCAGCTACTCCTCAGGCTGGTGTTTGGCTCAGGAGAACAACACTTAAGCCTGATTCGCATCAATCATTGGAGGCATACCCCGCGGGGCAAGTCGCCAAAGACGCTACAAAGAATATACGCTCGCCTCAAGGGTGTCCTGTGGGTGCGCGTGCGATCGACCGTGCCGCCGTGCTGCAGGAGTTAACCAGTCTGCTGGTCCCACTCACTTGATGCCTAACTGACCTGAATTAAATGTCCTCATCCCTTTTTATATATGAGCAGACATGAAACCAAAGATTAAGAATGAATATACAAGAACCCGTTCATAAATACACATACATATCGACAGAAATGTTTTAAAGACATACAAATATGCTGTCACAACTAGTACATTTCACCAGGATTTTCAGGCGACACCGATAGAAAATAAGAGGCAGGCCGACAAAAAAAACTTGTTTTCCTTCAGAACTGGGTGGTCAATGTAATACTTTACGCTTCATTCCCATGCAGGAACTAGAGACACGTCTCTGTATCATCCTTATTCCCGTGTTTGATGTAGTGGTAGGGGGAGTTAGGGCTGTGTGGATTGCCGTGGGGAGGGAGGGGTGTGTGTTGGGGGGAAAGAGGAATGAGGGTGTTATAGTGACAGCTGTGGTGGTGAGATGGTGTGAGACTGAAGGGAACAGGAGAGGGAGAACCTGCGAACGGAACCCCCCCCCTTTTTTCTTTTTTTGTTCTTTTTT
This sequence comes from Chionoecetes opilio, assembly GCA_016584305.1. NCBI lineage: Eukaryota > Metazoa > Arthropoda > Malacostraca > Decapoda > Majidae > Chionoecetes > Chionoecetes opilio. The sequence continues at coordinate 4,083 of JACEEZ010021518.1, read as the reverse complement.
TTCCCTTCTCTTAATTCATGTCTCCACCATCTCATCTCTCACCACTAGTATTGGTGAAAAGGGAAAAAGTTAGAACGACCTCGAAAACGTCCAAAGAAGACCAAGCAACATTGGAACACAAAGAAGACCAAGCAAGCAAGTCTTTGACATTTCCGAGGTCGTTCTAACTCTTTTTCCACCAAACTAGGTTACCAACTCATCATTTAGAGCCTGCATGCCACCAGATTGAGACAGCATTTTTGGAGGTTCCCGTCTCCCATGCTATCTGTCTCATGGACTTTTGCCACCACTGTACAAAGTGACTATAGTGTCCTTCTTAACACTGGATTGAATCTGTCAGGCAAAATGGCTCTGTAGACCTGGGGGAGGGGGTAGAGGAAGGTGGGGTGATGGGGAAATTTTTAGGCGCAAGGAAGCAAAGAGGCAACCCTCTCCCCTTCATACAATCTTAGTGCAGCCTGAGCGATGTGGAGCACTGTGAGACTAACCTCCAGCCCCGTGAGATGTCCGATATACGACAAACCGAGAAATTTTAACACATCACTGAGAAGGGCAAAAATCTTAAGACGTTCTTGTCCTTAATTTTTTTTTTGCAGTGACTATATATACATATGGATATATATAGATATAAATATATATTATATATATATATATATAATCCATATAATTATATATATACATATATAGATATATATCATATATATTATGTATCATATATATTTATATATGTTATTTATTTATATATTTATTTATCTATTTATTTATTTATTTACAGTGGAGTCGACCTAGCGCATTCTGCCCTTATGTTAAAAGGAAAGCGTATGATATTATGAGACAGGATGGTATGACAGCAAGTGGGGGTAATATGAAGGTGTATGATCTGTACATGAAGTAAAATAGGAAGGAAATCCTGCTAATTCGAGTGTTTGAAAAGGTTAACCAAAAATATCTGGTTAAAAATTTTATAGTTTTCATAATTTGTATGTTTTGTATGGCCTGCAAATTATTTAATGTTAAAGGATCTCATTAAAATCTTAAACTTCATTCATTCGTTCTTCATGGCTGTTCCCCCATTTAAATCCAATGGGGAAATTTTTTTGTGTTAATAAAAAAAAACGAGTCCAAAGTGATTTGTGGTTCTCTTCATCATATTACTGGTAACGAAAAAATTTTTGGCTTGTCTTAGAGCATATTGCAATTTAGAAATTTTTATGGGTTTTTAAACCCAGGGCCCTACCGAATCATGATAGGTTGAGCACGACCTTCGTTGCAAAAGGGGTACCAAAAAGGGGATTTTTTTCGGAACAAAGAGCGCGACGTAGGTCGGCACAAAACACGGTCCCCTTTCGTGTCTTTGACGCCCGTCGTCGCTGCTCTTCAAAACAAAAAATATCCCTTTTATGGTCCCTTCCTGTCAACAAAGGTTGTCGCTCCCCCTTCAGCATGACCCGATAGGGGCCCATCAGTCTTTACGGCAAATGGTCTGTGCAACACCTTAAAAACATTACGTATCTGCAAAATCTTAAAAGTGAACCGTAAATATTCCCCAAACAGTTAATATAACAGCGGGGAATGGGGCAATGCCCTCGGGGGGCCGCTGGGGGGGCGGCCCGCCGTGACCTCTAGCAAAACCCCAGCGGCCCCACTCGTACCTTCCGCGGGCCGCCGGGAAAATACGGGGGGCCCCGGAGCCCTCCGTCTTTGTGTTTGCTGGTGCCACCTTCAACCTTCCTACCATCAATCTACTCTTCACCCCCAAATTGTCATTGGTACCCATCTATCGGGAGGTTTTACTGAAAATGTTGAAATTAGATTGATGTACAAAGCGGACGCAAAACTGAACGGACGGGGGCGATGCAAGTGTTTCGGGTTCGTGTAATCAAAAAACCCATGTGAAACCTAGAAAATGAAAAGACAATGTACGAATGCTAAATGTGAGCTAGGATGATAATGATATAGCAATATAATGAGTTTTGGGAAAGATAAATAAAATTCCTGGACGACCAGGCGTTGCAGCTGCCCCCACGACTGGGTCTCTGTAAATTTAAGGGACTCTAAACCCCGACTGGTGGATCTACAGTTCTACACGTACTCTTCACCCCATCACCCCCCCACTCGAATAAATTATTCAGTAGGTGCTTTTTCCCAAAGGGCACAGCACTCCCTTACTTCTGCTTCTCACCAAACCCACGTGAGAAACATTTCACGGTGGTTTTAGTCATGATTCATTTACTAGTCACAATGTTAAATCCCAAAATAAAGTTAAATTGAAAAACTTCGTGCGTCTCCTCCTCAATACATTCTTGAGTTTTAGGATTATGACCGATAACCTCATCTACTTTGGGCGTTTGGGGAAACAGCTTTCGTTACAAACAACCTTTAAAAGTTACTGATTGTACCTTTTTGGTGACTGAAAAACCCGCCACCTCTTTTTTGTACTTACCCTTCTTTTCATCTTCTTCTTCTTGTGACCTTTTCGCTTAGTATCCCTAAGGGCCCTTTTCAACTTCTCTCCTTTTCGTTAACAAATTTTGTAAACTCCCCCTTGTTTATTTCACCTGGGATCAAAAAACATTTTCATTATTTTTCTTTACCCAGTGACTCTAATGTTGATAGAAAGGGGGTGAGTATCATTCATGAAAAAAAAACGAATTTTCTCTGGGACACTTAAATAAAATTCAAACCCAATGAAAATCGGGACAAAAAATTTAATTCTCAGTCACTCCTGCACTGTTCTGCTTCTTTTTTTGATATTTTCCTCTTTTAAAAGCACTGTGCTTTAAAAATTTCACAAAAAAACAAAAAAAAACAAAAAAATCTCACTGAAATTTGTTTATCCCTACCGGGGGAAACACTTCCATTTGTTTTATTTTTTTTCTTGCATAAACTTTAACAGTTTAGGGTCACGTAAATAAAAGGAAACCTCACAAAAGAAAGTCCCTTTATATGTCCTTTTTCCTCCCGTGGGTAAAAACATCCCTAGGAGGGAAAATTTGGAGCCTCAATTAAATTCATGAAAAAAAAATAATTTTTCCACATTCTGTAAACCCCTTTAATCCCCTGTAATGTTTAAATTTCATAGCATGGGTTCATGGACTTGTCCATAGATCTCATGGAAGTAAACTGGGTTTTGGGTAGGGTTTCACCACCTGTGGGCTTGCTGCTGTCCACAAACTTCTTGTATCGCCGACAGGGCCCCTCGTCTGGTAGGCCTTTAAACACTCTTAAAATTTACCTAAAAAGTGGGTTAAGGTTTAAAACAAAATGTCGATAAGCACAGTTCCTCTTAAAATTCATGTTTTCTGAGTAAGAAGGAAAATACTGCCAGAATTAAACTTTTCCAAAGAAACCAAAATTTTTTTTTATGATTCCTTTCTATTAATTTTCCCATAAGAACCCGTATTTTTTAAAATGCCATAGCTTTTTCAAACCCTTTTTTTATGTAAACCCTTTACATGGATTTTGCTCATAATTACCCTCTCAAAAAGGGGCAGCCTAGCAGACAGCCGTGAATACAGAACCTTCACAACAACTCTCATTTGTGGGGTGATACTGCTAACTAAATATACATTGCAAAAAAAAACTTTCAATAAAAAACTTTGGCAAAAACCCTATATTAGTCCATGAGCCAGGCCCAAAATCGGGACCCACCTGGGTGACTAAACACGAAGGTACAAAATGTTTATAGATGACTGTAAATCATTAAGATATGATAGCCCTTTCCCCCACTGGTGCTTATCTGATTTTTTGATGCAATGGGGGGTACCCAAAAAAAAAATTTTTAGCGTGACGCTCGGGTTTTCATTTTCTTTAAAATCAATCAACGATCGTTGCAAAAAATTTGGGCCCTATGTAAATTTGATTCTCTACCAAGTTGTTTCCTAGGTTTTTTCAAATTTCCTCTATTTTGGGGGATTTTTCCCTAAAAAAAAAATTTGGGGATTTTCCCCTAAATCTGGAATAAATTCCCTAATTGGGGGGAAAATTTAAAAAAATATTCTAACAGCTCTTTTACTAATTTGATTCTTACAAAAGTTTTTTTCCGTGTATATTTCAAATTTCCCCCCTATTTAGGGTTTTTTT
>JACEEZ010021517.1:51809-55016 GCA_016584305.1 Chionoecetes opilio | reverse complement strand
CTATCCTTTACTAAAATCTGAACTGGAAATCTCACTTTCTCATCTCTTGCTAAACAGCTTCTAAGAAGTTAGGTGTCCTGTGGCGTCTGTGTTTCTTTTTTTCTCCCTCCCAGTTGCTTGCTCTTTGCAGGTGCCTTATCCACCCATGTATGGAGTATGTCTCACATGTCTGGGGAGGATCCACTCCTGCAGGTCTCCTAAACAGGGTTGAGTCAAAAGCTTTTCGTCTCATCAACTCCCCTCCTCTGACTGACTGTCTTCAATCTTTAAATCATCGCCGCAAAGTTGCTTTTCTTGCTATCTTCTACCGTTATTTTCATGCTCACTGTTCTTCTGAACTTGCTAACTGTATGCCTCCCATCCTCCCGCGTCCTCGCTGCACAAGACTTTCAACGGTAATTAGTGTCTTCGCAGAATCATGGGGTATTGCTGGGATGATTACGTGTGAAATCAGCGATTGCACCGTGAAACTGGATCGAGGCATATTACATGCATAGTCTGTCAGCGCCAACTTCGGCTATATGGGCATGTGGCACGTTACCCTGAAACAGATCCTTCCGACCTGGTTGTATTTGTAAGAGACAATCCGGGATGGATGAGGCCAAGGGTGCGCCCACAAGGCTCGTTGCTAGGCAAGGTAGTTTATACTGCCGATATTTGGTTGGTATGGGAAAGGAGCCTGCATTCTTTTTTTCATCATGGCCTATGTAGGCAGTGACCTCCAGGTGTGAGATGGCAGGCCCTAGAGGCTCACTTTAGGGCTGTGATGGTTCACCCTCGCCCGTGGTGGCGCAGGCAGTATTTTAATAGTGACGCCTGAAATTAGAGGCGCATGCAGCCCCCTGTGTCCTCAGATGCACTCGCAATCGAAGGTAGAATGGATGGACAGCATGTGTGTATTCTTAGGCTACTCGACGGTGCATAAATATTTTAAGTGGATTTATGGGTCGCACTTGGGATCGAACTCGGGTCTTCGAGAACGCCACCCGGTGATGCTAACCACTCTGCTACCGCCTCCCCATATGGTTCTGCATGAGCACCGCATGCTGATCCCCGGGATTGGCGTCGTAGGATGGGCGAGGCGACGCTCCCTCCGACGTATCTACAATGACTGAATGACTATACACATGATAAACTTCCATAGAAAATGGTATTGGGCAGGCCAGTACAATATAGATATATCATATATTAGTCCGGCAGCTTAGTGAAATGATGGGGACATGCCGGATAAAAGCACCAAAATTTTTTCAGGCACTCTACAGGCTCCTAGCTATGATTTTGAGAGGGGAGACAAATGATCCCATCACTCAGATGGCTATAAGGAACGCTTCTTTATTATTTTGACATTTCCGCATGTGGAAATTAGGGTAAATGGGTTTTTTAAAAGAATAGTCATAAGGATAATGTTTATTGGATGCAAGTTATCTTATTATTATTATTTAATAACTCCAGAAACAAAATATTCCAATATGGCTGTAAAAAAAAACATAATTCAATATTTATTCGACTTTAAACTCCCCTGCGGACATCGCGAAATGCCATGTAGTTTATTAGCAGAACACGAATTAAAACATACTCCTTGCAATTCAAAAATGACAGTGGTTAATCTACTGACGGTGCATTATGAAAAATAAGTATTCATTAAGCTCATTATACAACAATCATGTTCTTCCTGTACAGCTGCAGGAATGCCATGTCTTTGTTAAGCACCAGTATCACAATGCAGGTATGATTCATAATTGTAATTATGTGTCTACTTCTCACATTTGCAGCTGCACAGTTCGGTGCATTTCCAGCTGGCTTTCTTGCATGAACATCTCCCGCCACAACCTGCAGCACTTTTGCAGGCACACTTCACAAGTTCACTTACAGTTGAAGAGTATGATCTGTGAGGCAGTGAGACAGGCCTGGGAATCTGTGCAGTCCTGATCTTTCAAGTCAGCTCCTTTCATCAGCATGGTCACCATACTCTTGAGGTTGGCTGGAACAGAGTTCTTCTGGCAGTCAGGGGGAAAGGAGCCACTGAAGTTGAAACCACAGGAACGAAAGATGTCCTCTCGCACAATCCTGGCAGCTTTTGCCAAAATTAGTGCATCTTCTTCATAGTCAGTCTCCATGGCCTGTTTCAGCATTTGTTGCATGCCTTTTTCAAAGACAAGTAGCACATTTTTTCCATCACTTTGCTCTTGTGAATATGGAAAGTGCTTCAGGATTTGCTCTTTAAAGCGAACTTTGTTGACTTCACTCCTGATGCCAAAGTCAGCAAGACGACTTTCGTAGAGATGCCGTAGGGAAGCAAACTTGAAGAGCAATGTGCCTTCTTCCACTTCATTCTCTATGTAAGTGACCAGCTCAGCAAATGCTCTTGCTCGGGCTTTCTTGTCTGGTTTACTGGCATCCTGTAGGTTTTCCCTGTTCCTGATCAGGGACCGGTGACGATTCCGCAGTCCAACCAAGCAAGCAAGATGGTACTTGGCCTCCAGTGCAATGAGGTCACCGACACCTTCAATCCTGGTCAACAAATCTGAATCCAACGATCTCGGGCCATTGACCTAACATTGTCATCTGCCCCTAGGGTTTTGAACTCATGCAGGAGTCCATCTTCTTTGGTGCAAAATATGCAGCTGGTCTTGTCGAAACATTTGCGTGGACGACGGCATCGGTCTTCTGGAGCAGGAGTGCTATCTCTCCCTCGCTTCTTCGCCCTTGCCAGTTTCTGTGTGTTGAATTGGTCGTGACATGATTTGTGCCACTGTGCATGATTCCTGATCAACTCATCCACGTCTGTGGCAGCACCAAATGCAAGAGGCACTGGCAGAGCGTTGAGTTCTCTGAACTGAGTCACTTTCTCCAGGAAAGATCCATAGACAGCTGGCGCCGACTTGTCCGCTCCATGTGCATTTAAGGGACAGCGAAGTGGCTCAGAGGTTTTCTTCTGGCAGACTGCACACGCTGACCAATCCATCACAGATGAGGACTGGGGCTCTTCAAAATCTGCAACACACAAAACAAAACAGTTAGCAGACATTGTTGCATCCTTAACTAAGTACATGTACGTAAGTAATTCATGGTCATACATGTAAGCCTAAATTCCATTGTAATAGAACGGTTTGTCCTGGTAAAATTTGAAAAGTGTGATCTTGAAGTATAAGAAGGGATGAAAAAAATAACAAACTAGTGGATGTATTGCATATACGGAATATTTCT
>JACEEZ010021517.1:34309-46809 GCA_016584305.1 Chionoecetes opilio | reverse complement strand
GGGTGGAAATTGACAGACAGACAGAGAGAGAGAGAGAGAGGAGAAGAGAGAGAGAGAGATGCGAGAGAGAGGGGAGAGAGAGATAGAGAGAGAGAGAGAGACGACCGAGGAGAGAGGGAGAGAGAGCGAGACGGAGGAGAGAGAGAGACGAGAGAGAGAGAGAGAGAATAAGAGAGAAATAGACAGGACAGACAGAGAGAACGAGAGACGATGAGAGAGAGAGAGAGAAGAGAGCACTGATGATGAGAAGAAGAGAGGACGAGACGAGATTTTTTTTCTGACGAGAGAATGAGAGAGAGAGAGGAGACGGGAGAGAGAATAAGAGAGACACAGACAGACAGACAGAGAGAGAAAGTCCGCCAACTCGTGTTTACTCTGTACTCGCGCCTTCACAGCCACCACGATGCCGAGCCACAACAACTGGACGTTCGACCAATAGTTAGAAAATCGAATTTCTTGTCTGGTGAGAACTTTTCCGCGTTGCGTGTGCGGCTGCCTCCACCTCTCCGTCCACAATCTATACGGAGAGAGTGCCGCAGGGATCCATTCCTTAGCCCTGTCCTCTTCAACGTTCTTCCTCTCAGACCTTCACATCCCTATCCCACTCCCACCTCCTGTAGATTTATGCTGATGACATTACCATCATCACAGCCGGGCCAGCACTCAGATCCAGGCACAAACACACCTACCGGAAGCAGGCTCTGCATTGGCTAACTGCGGTAAAGGCTTGGGGTCTTTCTGTCAATGCATCTAAGACGCAACCTCAGGCTTTCCACACTCCAGCCTGTCCACTCCTCCAACTCAACGCAGTCCGCATAGTGGCTCCCCAGTTCCCTACTCCAGGACACAACGTTCCTTGCGATGCGGGTATAGGACGGGCCTTCGGCTTACCTGGTCTACCACACCATTCGAAAAACCTCCGCGCCTACTTGTAACAGGCGCCTCGGACATTATGAAGAGCGGTGGCTGGTGTACCGCTGGTGGGGCCAGTCGTGACCTCCTATTAAAGTACTACCAGGCGGCAATCAGGTTCTCAAATTATCATACAAGGTAGCAGAATCTATGGCTCGGCAGCGCCTCTCTACACGAGATGCAGGAGAAAGCTGGACATCTGCAAAAAATGAAGCCCTGAGGATATCATGGGGCGCGCAGGAAATGAGATCCTCCCAGTCATCGCCCTTCACGCGGAGGCGGCATCCCCCCACTGCAGGTGCACAGGAGAACGGTCCTGTGCCAACACTACACCACATCATGACCCTGGCCACCAACCCACCCATCGCCGCCCCTCTATGCACCTTGTGTAGATCATCACACCCCAGTCTGGCTTCCTGGAGCACGTCAGCCTCAAATAATCCGTGCACTGCGGCCCACTCAGTGCTGCCCTGCCTCCACCCCCTCTAAAAACCCACCACCCCACACCCCCCAGTCCCACCCTGGCACACTTTCTCATTGGGGCCCTGCATACCCTGACCTTCCTCCCAAACACTAGCTGGCACTGGCAGAAAAACTCTTCAAAAAAGGACTGTCCCTCACCACCATCACCTCAAGGTCTACACTGAGGGCCCCCATCCCCCACCCCCTTTTTCTCTGGCGCTGCCATTACGATCCCGCCTAACCTCTGTAAGACGGAGGGTGCCTCCTGAGGTAAACGTCCCGACAGCGGAGTTTTTCCCGCCATCCGCCAGGCCCTGGCTTACCTCAACACCCCCTACACCTTACCAGGGCTGTGTCTACCCGGACCTTCTCCTCCCCCATTCCTCCCTTCCCCTCCCCCCCCGGATCCACTGTCCTCCCACACATTTCAACGGCTACTCCTCCCCTCACGTCAGTGGGCGGGAAAGGGATCACCCTGCGTGGGGCCTTCCCACTGCAACACCCGGGCAAACGAGGTTGCTATGCTGCCCCCAAAGTGGCACCCTCGGAGGGAAACACCCCCCCCTCCCGCTGCCGCTCTCCACCGCCAAACAGTTTAATCTAAAAAAAATTCCGCCGCCTGGGATAGGTCGCTCGGCGCCCCCCCTTCGTGCCACCTCCTGGGTCAAATTTACAGACTCCTCCCCCCCACCCATGGATAAGAAAAACTCCCGCTTTTGGATGTCGCCCTCACCCCCCTGGGATCGTCCCACAACACTCCAGCACACTTCACGCCCTGCGCTCACGCCCGCCCCGTATGCCCCTGGTGCGGGAACGTCCCCGGAGTCCATTGCCCACTTCCTGCTGCAGTGTCCCCTTTCCCATCCCACCGACAACTTCTACGGGGTCGCTCACCCGCCCTGAACGTCACCCCCTTTGCCCTCCCACCCTGCGGGCCCGCCGCTGCCGTCCACCCACACAACGCCCCGCCGTCATCCGCCAAAACCGTCCCTTTTCCTGAGGAAGATATCAACTCTGAGACTGTGTTTATTCACGGCTTTTTACACCAGGGCAAATATCGCGACTTCGACATCACCCCCCCTTAACAACAAAACAACAACAAGTTACAAATCGGACGATGACGACGTATTTTATCACAAAGCCCCAAAAAATCCCTAACGAGTGAGTACTATCATCCCCTCCCAACCTTTATAGCGCGAGTTAACCTTGGGGCCCCTTTAATTAATTATTAAGGGTTTGAAAAGACGTGTTTTGTGGCCCATATTTCAGGGTGTTTTTGCTGGGTTTTTTTTGGGGGAATTATCGTTTTTTTGTGGAATTTTTGTGGGTTTTGGGGGTTTTTTGGTGATGTGGGGTGGAAGAAAATGTCCGAATTGATTTTGGGGACGTTTTTATTTTTTTTTTGGTTTATTTTTTAATTATTATTTTACCCTGGGCCAAAGGGGTGCAGTGTTCGTAACACAATTTTTTTCGGTCAATTTCTAGGGTAGCGTTTGCCCATACCCCCCCCTTCCCCCAAACACACACATACACACACACACAGCCCACACCACACACACACACACACACAGAGACACCACACACACACACACACACAGACCCACCACACACACACAACCCCCCCACACACACACACACACCCCACACACAAACACACACACACGCCCACACGACACACAACCCCACGCAACCCACACATAAAACACACACAACACACACACAGACAACACCACACGCACACACACACACAAAAAACCAACACACACAAACACACATCACACCCCCACACAGACACACACAACACACAGACAAGAGCACACGCCACACCACACACCCATACACCCAACAGCACACACACACCACACCCAGACACCACACACGCAACCCCCACACACACACAAGAACCACACACACACATACCCACACGCCACACCACACACACCATAAAAACACACACCCACACACCCACCCCAACACACCCCAACACACCACACCACAGAAAAACCACCACACACACTTGGGAGTGGGGGTTTCTGCTTTAGCTTATTGGATTCTAGGAAACATTCTCTCTGAGCTTCCGCCCCAAATCATTACTTTTGGAGATAATGCAGTTGTTTATAGGGAGGGAAGACAAGTTTTACGTCCCACACCCCCCTTGCCGCACCCTTGTTTTTGGCGGAAATTTTTTAAGGTTTTTGGCTTTAGTTAGGAGGTTAAAGCTTTGGGAATAGGTTGGTTAGGTTAGTTTTAGGAGTCAAAAGGGGGGGTTTTGGGGGGTGACAAAAAGGTTCGAGGGAAATGCTTTTCGACGACACCGTCGAAACCCCCAAATGGTGCATGTGGAACCCCCAAAAGTCATTGCCGTCGAACCCCCCTCATTTTTCCCTTATAAATCCCCTTTACAAAGAATTGAGGGGACATGTTACGATTATATAATAGGGCACATAAGGATAATGCCGAGGGTGTTCAGTCTGATATAAAATTCCTTTAAAAAATTTTTTTGCCCTTTCAGTATGCGCATTTAATTACGTTATTAACCATTTCTGAAAATTATAAGGGAAACATTGGGATAAAAAATCAACGACGAGAGAGAGAGAGAAGGAGAGGAGAAGAGAGAGAGAGGGAAATTAAGGGAGTCGGGGAGGAGAGAGGGGGGAGGGGGTCGGGGAGATAAGGTCATTTTTACCGCGATAAAAAAAAAGAAAGTGGAGGAAGATGAGGAGGAAATAAAATACAGAGAGAGAGGAAGAGAGAAGGGGGGGCGAAACCCCCCCCCCTTTAACTGGTTTTGCCACTGAATATAATTTTTCACGGGTTACCAGTAAAATAAGGTATAACCCCCTTATAACGAGGTGTTACCACGTTAGGGTGGGATACTTGTGATAGCATAGTAAGGTATAGACTATTGAAGTTTCGACGGTTTTTCGAGGACCGTCGAAACTTCCTTTTTTTACCGTCGAAATTGTTTCCGCGAAACTTCCAAATCGGGTTAGGTTAGTTAGTTTTCTATCCCTATAACCCTTCCTTTTAAAAAAATCTTATACTCCAAAGTAGTGTTTTTGGCGACAAAAATTTCACAAGAGAAAAATGTTTCTTAGAATCTTTTAAAGGTAAACCCAAAAACCCACACTCCCAATTGTGTCGCCAAATATTAAAATTTGATAGCCTCATACGCTGGTCTGTGCCACTGAAGATGTGCACAGTATTTTATATCAGACTGTATAATCTACCCGTTTCAGGTGATTTGCTTTGTAGCTGCAAGTATAGACGGTTTAAAAATTTCACTACTCTTTTTTTTTCGGGCGACGAAAAACGCGGGGGGGACACTCAGAACATAACATAGTGGCGATCTTAGGTAGGTCCCCAAATTGGGTGTTTATTTTTGTAAATTTGTTCATTTATACCCCCTACTAGACACAGATAAAGAAAAAAATGACAGACTCCCGATACCCCCTTCAAAACTTCTGAAATCATGGATGTAAAAATTAAGTTTTATAAGCCCATCACCGTCTGTACATCGAAAAAAAACTTTTTGCCCTGGCGACTTTAAAAGGTTTTTATCTACAGAGTAGATTCGTACACCAAAAATTTTTTTCGTAGTTATATGAAACCATAGTCTTTTTCGTACACTCAGCTCAATTTAACTATACAAAATTTACGGAACGAAGGGTACGAAAAAACTAAAAAATCAGTGTACGAAACAACAACAAAACCCCGTAGGGAACAACTTGTGTACGAAATCCCGAAACCTTTTTTGGGGGTTTAATTTATTAAAGGGGACTTTCAGGAAAGTTAGGAAGGGGCTATCTGGAGAGTCTGGTCATTTTGGTCTTCATCTGTGTCATAGTAGGGGTAAAAGAACACATTACAAAAATACACCGAGTGGCGTTTCTGCATGTTTCCAGTGTTTTTAAAGGTGAACTGGCACTCGTCTTTGTACGAAATGGTTGTTTATAGGTGTGAACTACTTTTTAGGGGGTTTCGTACACAATTTTTCGACCAGGTTTTTGTTAGTTTTTTGTACCGATTATGAGTTTTTTCGTATATCCTGGGTCGTTTTTGTAACTAGTAGTCAAATTCAACTGAGCTGAGTTACAAACGCCCATGGTTTTCCCTTGACCGAAAAAACCTTTTTTTGGTTACGAAATATGGGTACGAAACAACTTGTTTACAACTGACTGTTGGTAGTGGTGGATATGTAGTAGTATAGTGGTGTAGTAGTGGTAGTAGTAGTAGTAGTAGTGGTAGTAGAGTAGTAGAGTAGTGGTAGTAGTAGTATTTTTGTAGAGTAGTTTATAGAAGGTTATATGAGAGAGAGAGGAGAGAGATTTAGACAATTTTTTTTTAGTATTTCTTTTTACTATTAAAAATTTTCTGATATTTTCATTTCTTTTTTTGTTTCTGGTTTTTCCTTTTTTTTGCTTTCCTTCCTTATTCCTTCCTTTCTTCCTTCCTTCCTTCCTTCCTTTTCCCTTCCCTTTCCTTTCCCTTTCCTTTCCCTTTCCCTTTCCCTCCTTTCCTTTCCCTCCTTCCTTTTTCCTTCCTTCCTTCCTTCCTTCCTTCCTTCCCTCCTTCCCTTTTCCTTCCTTATCCTTCACCCCCCTTCCTTCCTTCCTTCCTTCCCCCTTCCTTCCCTTTCCCTTTCCCTCCTTTTCCCTTTCCCTTTTTCCCCTTCTTCCATCCTTCCTTCCTTCCTTCCTTCCTTCCTTTCCCTCCCACCTCCTTCCTTTCCTTCCATCGTTTCCCTTTCCTTCCCCTTCAGGAAAAATTTTTTCTATTAATTATATTAGTTATTTTTTTTTGAAAAGTGATGTCCGTGGCAAAAAACCCCCTTATGGACAGGTGGGGTGGAGGGAAGCGGCCCTTGTCTACCCATGGCAGGGGTTGACCTTGCCCCCCCCCCCCCCCCCTCTCTCCTCTTTTTTTGTGTAGTAGATTTAATGGAAAGTATTTATGTTATTTTGTTTTTCTTACATTATGTACACATTCCTGGCAAATTTTAAAAGGAATGAAAAATATCATGTTTCATATTCTGCCTTGCCCGTTTATTGAGAGAGAGAGCCGCCCCTCTCCCATCCCCATTTTCTGCCCCATTTCCCATTATTGGGTGCCTGAGTGCAAGGCTTAGCTACACTGCCTGCATTGAAAAGGGGCACAGCCATCACCACTCCACTCCTCCACCCAGTAGAGTGGTGGCGGAGGCTCCTGTGTGGCCCCTTTCTCCTTTGGGTGCAAAAACGGGGTGGGTTTAGCTGAGGGTTTTAAGCAGGGAAAACACCTTCAAGGAACACTTGCCCCGCTTGTGTGCTGACGGCCCCCAATGTTAAAGGTGCTGAGGTGAAGGGCCAGGTCGGCGCCCACCCAGGGGCTCCTCCGGCTTCCCTTGTATTAGGAAAACGCTTGGTTCACCCGGGGCCTCCCCCGGGGTTTCCCCAGGACCCGCTGACGCCCCCCACCACAGGGGTGCGGCAGAAGTAGTGCTGCAATGGAGGGCGCGAGGACCCACAAATTGTGACCCCCCTGTGGCCCAAAAAGTGCTCAGGAATTTTGGCATTACTGCCACGTCCCACCCATACACGCAAGACAGAGCTGAGGTGGACCACTGTGGCAAAATGTTCCGATAAAAGGTTTCTTAGGGCCACATGCCCCCACACTGGTAGAGAAAATTTGGTGTCAGGGGTGTGGGAAAACTTTACCCACAAGAGCAGTCTTAAAAAACACATGTCACCCCCACTGGGGAGATAAAAATTTGAGTGTCAGGAGGGTGGGAAAACATTTCCCCCCAAAAACAATCTTAAAAAAACACATGCTCACCCACACTGGTGAGAAAACTTTTGGGGTCAGGTTGGGGAAAAAAATTTTCCCACAAGAGCAATCTTAACGACCTGCTCACCCACACTGGGAGAGAAACTTTAGTGTCAGGAGTGTAGGAAAACATTTTCCCCAAGACCCATTTTTAACACACATAGGGGCCCCACACTGGGAGAGGAAATTTAGTTCGAGGTAGGAAAAAAATTTACCCAGAAAGGGCAGTCTAAACACACATGCTCACCCACACGGTGAGAGAAACTTTTGGGGTCAGGAGGTAGAAAAACATTTCCTCAAGAGCATCTTAACAACACAGCTCCCCCCCACTGGTGAGAGAAACTTTGAGTGTCAGGGGTTAGGGGGAAAACATTTCCCCCAAGACCCATCAACACCCCATATGGGCACCCACCTGGTGAGAGAAACTTTGGTTTTTTAAGGGGGTAGGAAAATTTGCCCTCAGAGCCCCCTTAACACCAAAATGCTCACCCACATGGGGAGAAAATTGAGGTCAGGAGGTAGGAAAACATTTTCCCCCAAGATAATCTTAACTCACACTGCCACCCACACTGGTGAGAGGAAGTACAAGTGGTATTTTCGGCAAGTGTTTTTCCCAGCAAGGGCGGTTCCAGGCATATCAGACACCCTGTGAGGAGGGAGTGGCTGTGTGTGGGTTGTGCTTGTGGTGGTGGGTGAGGGGCTTCCAGCATTAAACCAAATTGTGAGGTGTTAAAAATACAATAAAGCCCCTTCAGTAATTGTGTTTAATGTTTTATTTTACAAATTTCGAGGGAAAATGAAAAAAAGAGATGGAGAGAGTTTAATTTAAAAATGTTCAGAGGGTTTTATAATAATAGGTTTTTAAAATATGATAATAGGTTCAAATGCATCACCCAAAGAACAACTTAGAAGAGAAATACGTATTATTTCACTCTTCCCCTCCTCCCCTTTTTTCATTGGGGGTTCCCCTTTCCCCTTCCCCAGAAAAAATTTATAATGAAAGAATTAAAAAACATTTTTTTCATTATGATTATTATTGTTTATAATTTTTTTCCACTACAAATTTGTTTAATTGTTTTATGCCTTTTAAAAGATAAAAAATCAAGAAAGTAAAGAGAGAGAGAGAGAGAATAATTCAGGCAGATTTAAAACGACCACATAAGCAAAGATGTACCGCTTATACCGTGCGGGTTTTCCCTCGCCAGCCCCACCCCGTTACCTCTGTTCCACGTGGACCTGCCTACTGCCTACCTTCAAAAAAGCCTTACCCTACCCCACTTACCCATCCTACCTTTACCCCCACCCTATAGAAGCAAGAACACCTTCCTTTAAATTCAGTGCCCCTGCACTTTTTCGGGTTTTAAGGGGGTTTTCGATAACCGGATCACCCTCCCCCCAAATTGTCCGTTATAGCGAGGGTTTACTGTGTATTGCATGGAAACGAGACCCTAGTAGTAACATTAAGCTGAAAAAAGTAAATACATAGAACACAGACACACAACTATATGTCACTGGTTGAGATTCCCAGCCAGAAAAACAATGAAGTGCTTCCCATAAAAGTGTAGGAGTGGTAAAGTAACATTTTGTGGCAGCTTTGTGGAGACGAAGATCCCAGAGCCTGAGGCAGAAAGGCAACAACATGTTACTACAGGCAATAAAATGTTATAAAAGGCCTATATAAAAGGCTTATAAATGCACTGTTACTATAGAAACCCGTCGCTCAGTCCATGAACCTCACCTGTGTGGAAGTCTGGGAGCACCAATATCACCTGCAACAACAACACTAACAACAACTACAACACATAATGGTGCCAATAATAATAGTGGCCCATCATTATAGAAGGATTTAAATGAAGAAGAAGAGTACAGTATATTGCTTTGAATGAATACTGTACCTGTGTGTGTGTGTGTGTGTGTGGGGAAAAGGAAAGCTGGAAAAGCGTACTGTAGATATAGGGAAGAAATAGGGAAGAACAGGTTCACAAATAGGGTGGTAAATGATTGGAATGGACTCAGTTTCTTAGGTAGTTAGTGCGGAGTCATAAGGGAGTTTTAAAAGGAGGCTGGATGGGGATGAAAGGTGGATGTAGGTAGTGTTAAGTAACAGGAACTACCACGTGTAGGTCTCCCAGCCTCTTGTAGCTTCCTTATTTTCTTATGTTCTTATGTGTGTGTGTGTGTGTGTATGTGTAATGAAAGGAGAGGAAGGATTACCCATATAAACAGCTTTTTAACACGCATTTACCTTTCGGTGAACTTGGTGGTGATGTACACACACACACACACACACACACACACACACTCCACCCCATAAAGAGATCCCTGCTCGACTCAACACCACGTACACACACACGCACATACACATTCTACGCTATTAATGAGAACAGTTTATTTTAACCCCTTGAGGCCCAGAACGTTATTTCCATTGTAATTTGACTACCATTAGACGATTTTGAGTGACTATAAGCAATATTTTAATAGCTATGACCTGTTTAGTATCCTTGTCCACTAACTCATTTGGTATATTCAGTGACTTCGTTATTTTATTGCTGACAGACATTTTTTTATAGCAGAGGAAAGATCTGGGCGTGAAGGTGTTAATGACTATTTATATATATATCGCTATTTCTCCCCCTCTCCTATAGGCAGCTGTGTATGTGCGTGCGTGTGTCCGTGAAGTTACAGGTCTGTGGACGATGTGTTGTGGAGAGTGTGTGGGCGTGGTGGCGGCCGGTGGGCGTGGCCGCATTTTATTTATTTATTTATTTTTAATTCTATTATTATTTTTTTTTTTCCTATCAGCCACTAAAGCCCCGTCCACACTACCAATCACCACCGTCGGTGCTTGCCGTCGGTGCTTGCCGACGGGAAGCGCCGTTGCCAGGGTTGTGTCCACACGAACGGTTTTGTTCGGCGGTCAGCGCGCTTCCTGATTTCAAAGTGAGTCATGTTTTCTGCATATCGTGTACTCTCACTCGAGATTATGAAATAACCACAGGAGGTTTAGAAAAACTGACCCAACTATCATCTTCATGACACATTTCTGCATATCACAAGCAAGAAAAATATACGAAAACTTTTTTGTGTATTCTAAAAAATATAGCAAAAAGAAATAGTGTATAAACATTTTTCTCACTTTTTTGTCTTCAACTCGCTGCAATGGACCCGTTTACTCACACCTAAAACACGGAGTATTATAAAGCTTTGGGTGCAATATAGGCTACATATCACTGTACTCATATTCTTTTTGCTGAGAAATGCACCATAAATGAAATATATGGCCTTTTTGGGGCCAAAATATCACAACACGGCGGAACGCGCTGTGATTGGTTGTGACGTAGTAACTGCAGACTCAGATCTCGCCTGATCAGCTGATCGGCTTGTTTTGGCTCAGCAAACCGCAAATTATAGTTTTATTTTACTAACCTAACTAACCTTACTAACTTGCATTACCCCTACTACCGCAAGATGACCAGTAATCCTCCTTCAAGTGATGTAGTAGGTATTCACTGTGTTTGTGAATATGTAAGTTGTAGTTTATAAGGAAAAAGTGGATAGACAGAGCAAAGTGGCCCGTGACACCAGACAAGTGATGACTTCTGGGATCGGCATTCCTTATAGGGAGCTTAAATGAACCTGCAATGACATGTACTGTACAGCTAGACAGATAGACGAACTCATAGAGGAACAGGTAGAAATGTATGGCTTTCTTTCCCCACATAAGCAAAACACACACCCTTCGTCACTCTACTCACCACTACAACCTTTACTAACCATACATTTCTACCTGTTCCTCTATGAGTTCGTCTATCTGTCTAGCTGTACAGTACATGTCATTGCAGGTTCATTTAAGCTCCCTATAAGGAATGCCGATCCCAGAAGTCATCACTTGTCTGGTGTCACGGGCCACTTTGCTCTGTCTATCCACTTTTTCCTTATAAACTACAACTTACATATTCACAAACACAGTGAATACCTACTACATCACTTGAAGGAGGATTACTGGTCATCTTGCGGTAGTAGGGGTAATGCAAGTTGGTGTATTAGTAGGTAGTACATAATAGTAGCGGCCGCTTCACAGCTGTTTTGCTCTGTTGTCTAAGCTAGTGACGTCACAACATGGCGCCAGTCGTTTTAGAGTGTATACATTTTCCTGTACTTAAATTGGCTGTATCATCAAAAATACTGTTCACATAGAAAAATCAACATCACTGCCCAACTATATGAGGCTTGAAGATGTCAAATCAATCCTTACCTCAAGTAGAGTAAACGGGTCCATTTCCCGACCATTTCTCCCATTTAATTTTTGATCACATACTCGTAATCAGCTGACTTTCTTGGTTCTGATGGTATACGGTACATAGCAATGCAAAAATATCTAGATAGTGAAAACTGCCGATAACTTGAAGCATGTGTTTGGCGCTGACCCGTGAGTGACGGGCATGCTCGCCCAATATTAAACCTGCTGAATGTTGGCGGGCAGCGCCGAAGGTTACATTTTGCTCGTCGGCATCGTGTCCACACTGCCACTTTTGAGTGACGAACACTGTTCGACGGCAAGCGCCGACGGTGGTGAGTGGTAGTGTGGACGGGGCTTAAGACTTTATTTTTTCTCGCTAATTTCACTTATTTTCTGTTTAACTCACTTATTTTCTCACTTTCTCTAACTTTCTTTAAATTTTCTCACAATTTTCACTCATTTTCTTTCACTTTTCACTCACTATCTTTTTTTTCATATCGAAGAAATGAAAGAAATTATCAAGATTATCAATTATTTTATTAATTATTATTAGATTATTATTATTATTATTATTATTCTATTAAATTATTAATTATCATTTGTCTTTATTTTGTCTCGTCTTGTCTATTTATTTTTCTTTCACTGTATTTTTAACATTATTATTTTATATCTTTATTTTACTGTATTTTTGTATTCTTTATTATATTCTTCTGTGTAAGATATTTCTTTGTTTGTTTCTTTGTTTCTTTGTTTCTTTGTTTCTTCAGGTGACGTCACTGTCAATGCCTTGTATTGTATTAAGGGGAGGCTCACCGCTCACCCTCTGACACAAAAAAATAAAATAAAAAAAAGCCTAAGATCTTTCAACTTGAAACTTTGAGGGTATAACCAAACTATCAATGTCGACTATAGGTGAGCAGGAGAATGTGGTACGTCATGACGTCAGACGGTATGACGTCATAAGGTTTTTCATGACGTGACAACTTCCTGTGTTTTTTGTTGTTGTTGTAGAGACCTGCTCTACATGGTACATGACGTCATAAATGGTTTTTCAATGAGCGTGATAACTTTCTTGTTTTTC
>JACEEZ010021517.1:0-33339 GCA_016584305.1 Chionoecetes opilio | reverse complement strand
CACCTCCTCTGCAATGTCCTCGTCACCACTCCCACCGCACGGCGCTCCTCCAATCACTATCCCCACTCCTCCTCCGCAGGCCAACTCTAGCTGACCTCCTGGGTGGCTCTCCAGACCCCGGCTTGGCCTTCAAAATTCTCAAACACACCAGGACCTTCCTACACAAATCGGGCCAACTGCACAGGATCTAACCTGCTAACCCATCTGCATACTGCACCTTCGGGGCACTAGAGGCTGTGGCACCACAGCCTACACGGCCCCATCAAACCCCCAACAACAACAACAACAACAATTCGGACGATGACGACGTAGTTATCATCGAAGACACCACACTACCTAACGAGTGAGTACTATCATACACTCCCACACCTTTATAGCGCGTAGTTAACCTTGTGTCACCTTTAATTAAGGGTTATGAAAAGATGTGTTTGTAGCTCCATGTTTCAGGGTGTTTTGGTGGGGTTTCTGTGGGAATTATCGGTTTTTTTGTGGGATTTTGGTGATGGGGGTGGAAGAAAATTGTCCGAATTGACTTTGCGACTTTATTTTTTTCTTTGTGTTATTTTTTTTTATTGTTATTATTTTACACTAGGACCAGAACGGGTGGAGTCAGTTCGTACACAAGTTGTTTCAGTCAATTTTTACGGTAGCGTTTGCCCACATTCTCCCCCCCCCCCCCCCCCCACACACACACACACAATTGGGAGTGTGGTTTCTGTTTAGCTTATTGGATTCTAGGAAACATTCTCTGAGCTTCCGTCGCAAATCATTACTTTTGGAGATAATGACATGTTGTTTATAGGGAGGCGAGAGACAAGTTATTCTTCTTCTTCTTGTGACCTTAGTCGCTTAGGATCGCTTCATAGGTCCTCTTCCACTTCGTCTCCTTCGTTAACAAGACTTGTTAACTCTTCCCCTGTTTATTTCACCTGGGAAAGACATTTTGATCAGTTTTCAATCCTTTGATTATCATCCTAATTCATTGTCTATTTTGTGTTCTGATCTCCCAACACTGCGTTAGGAACACTTTGGTGAGGTTTACAATACTTTCAGTTTCCTTTCTGTCCCCATACAGCCCTAACACCGTACACAGGGCCCCGTCTTTCTGCTCTAGTCTCCTGTCCCACTCCTCTCTGCCTAGGACTGTTACTATTGACGCTATAAGCTTTTCCCTCTGACTCCTATACTTGTTGCATTCCACAATGACATGTTCTACAGTTTCTTTCTCTCCTACCCTGCAGCTACAATTCTGGTTCTCCAGTTCCCTGTTCCTTCCGTTGACTTCCAAGGTGCCTGTTCTTGCTTTATAGAGTAACTTACTCCCCCAGTCTCCTACATGCCAGGTCACCCCCTCTGGTTTCTGTTTCCACCTGTACCACTGCAACGTTGATTTCCTGGCCATTCCTTCCTGCCATTTAACTAGCCCATTATTCTCAATTTTCTTTTTGATAGTGTTTAGTTAACTGTGTTAAGTTAAGTAGTTAGATCTGTGTTAAGTGTTTACGTCCGCCACACTCTTCTTCCTCTTGTGACCTGCATCGCCTCTGTTCTTCCCTTGCCGCGGACACTTTTTTAATGCAGATTTGGCTTTAGTTAGGAGGTTAAAGCGTGGAAATAGGTTAGGTTAGGTTAGATTAGTGAGTCTAAAGGTGGGGTTAGGTTAGTTTAATTTTCATATCTCATACACACTCCTTCCTATTAAAAACATCTTATATCTCCATAAGTAGTGATTTGCGACAGAAGTTCACAGAGAGAATGTTTCTTAGAATCTATTAAGGTGAACAGAAACCACACTCCCAATTGTGTCGCCAAATATTACGAATGATAGCCTCACTACTGCTGTGTCTGTGCCACTGAAGATGATGCACAGTAGTTTATATCATGACTGTATAATCTACCCTGTTTCAGCGTTGTTTTATGCTTTGTAGCTGCAAGTATAGACGGTTTCAAATTTCACTACTCGTTTTTTTTCGGGTGAAGCCAACGGCGGGAGGACACTGAGAACATAAACACTAGCTGGCGATCTTAGTGTAGGTCACCACTCGGGTGATATTTTTGTAATGTGTTCATTTATAGCCCTACTATGACACAGATGAAGACACAAAATGACACAGACTCTCCAGATAGTCCCTTCTAATTTTCCTGAAATCATGGATGTAGAAATGTAAGTATTAACGCCACCAAACGTCTATCATTATAATCAGAGAAGAGATGTTAATCCCGTGAGGGCTGCAATGACACTTATACAGGTTGAAGTTCCCAAACTCGGCAACCTCGGGACCAGCGCCGAGCCGAGTAATGGAATTTTCTGACTTTTAGAACGTAGATATATTAAGGGGAAAAAAAGCATGAAAATCACATGAAAAATGTTCTTTGTTCTTGCACATTGTTCTTCCTTTTCTTTTCACTTCCACCAGTAGGTGTTCCTGGACGTTTGGGAGCCATAATACCAATAACAGACCTGTAGAAGTACACAAAATAACAGTGTACACAACTCTACAGTCACAACACCACTGAACAATAACAACAAACAAATCGGCGGGAGAAACCAAGCGGCCTAGTGTGGTGGCACCTAGCGGCCGACCCGGCAACTACGCGCCGGGTTTTGGGTGTTCTGTCGTGTTTTGGAAAATCCGGAACCATAGCCGAGTTTTGGGTGTTGCCGAGTCTTGGGATGCCGAGTTTGGGAACTTCAACCTGTATATACAAGTACGTATATATTTAATAAGAGATGTCGTTCTCTCGAGGGCTCGGAGTGTACTGAATCTCCCGGTGGGCGGCGAGTCCCCCACTACCAATTACACGTGTCACCTTTCAGGTAGGCGGCCGGTGGACCACCACAATTGGTGCACATTTAAAGGACGACGGCCAATGAGCAGCCGTTTCAAATTAAGGTGCTAATATAAGGTGAAAATGCTTTACACTAATGGGAAAGTTCAATTATTCTATCCCAGCACTTATCACTTACTCAAATGACCCCAACTACTGCCCCTAACCATTATAATTATATATATACATCCCAAGGCACCCCCTATGAGGAGCGGCCAATACTCCCTCACAAGGGGGGGGAACAAGCCACCACTCTGCCCAATATTGAGAGGCTGGTTGCTGGATAATTTCCACAACGGCCTCTTGTAGCTTCCTTGTTTTCTTATGTTCTTATGTTCTTACTCATGGCAACTCAGAAGCGTCATCTGAGTAGCTCTGGGCCGGTCCCGCCACTCATAGCATTTTGGCCACTTGAGAGTATCTCAAACATTCTTTGCCACTCAGAGCAACTCAAAGTGCTGAGTGGCTAAGAGTAGCAAAGACTCTTTATAAAAACCACCTCTGATCTAAAACAAACCACATGCATTTTTGCTTTTCATAATCAACGGAAATGGCTTCAGGAAATATTTTTTTATTAATTATATTAGTTAGTTTTTTTTATGAAAATGTGATGTCGGTGGCAAATGAGCCCTTATGGACAGGTGGGCTGGAGGGCAGCGGTCACTTGTCTGTATCCCATGGCAGGGATTGACCTCTGCCCCCCCCCCCCCCCTCTCTTTCTTTATGTGTATGTATTGATTTAATGGAAAGTATTTACTGTATAGTTTTGTTTTTACTCATGCACTGTATATACACATTCCTGAGCAAATTTCAATTGAATAGAAGAATATTCATGTTTCATATTCTGTCCTTGCCTGTTTATTGAGGGAGAGAGAGCCAGCCCCTCTCTCTCACTCCCCCATTATCTGCCCCATTACCCATTATTGGCTGTGCCTGATGTGCAAGGCTTAGCTACACTTGCCTGCATTGAAGGTCACTAGCCACTCACCACTCCACTCCTCCACCCTGTAGAGTGGTGGCGTGAGGCTCCTGTGCTGGCCTTACTCCTTGGCTGCAAACACTGGCTGGGTGTTAGCTGGAGGGTGAAGAAGGAAGCACCCTTCAAGGAAGCACTTACCTGCTTGTGTGCTGACGGCCACCAATGTTACAGGTGCTGAGGTGAAGAGTCCAGGTCGGCGCCCACGTCAGGACTCCTCCCGGCTTCCCTTGTATTAGGAAACGCTTGGTTCATCCCCGGGGCCTCCACCGGGGTTCCTGCAGGACCAGCTGACGCCTCCCACCACAGGGGTGCTGGCAGAAGTAGTGCTGCAATGGAGGGCGTGAGGACCTACACTTGTGATGACTGTGGCAAAGTGTGCTCCAGCAAGGCTGGCATTACTGCACACATCCTCACCCATACACGCAAGACAGAGCTGAGGTGTGACCACTGTGGCAAAGTGTTCACTCATAAAGGTGTTCTTAGGAGCCACATGCTCACCCACACTGGTGAGAGAAACTTTGAGTGCCAGGAGTGTAGGAAAACATTTGCCCGTAAGACCCATCTTAACACACACATGCTCACCCACACTGGTGAGAGAAACTTTGAGTGCCAGGAGTGTAGGAAAACATTTGCCCGTAAGACCCATCTTAACACACACATGCTCACCCACACTGGTGAGAGAAACTTTGAGTGCCAGGAGTGTAGGAAAACATTTGCCCGTAAGACCCATCTTAACACACACATGCTCACCCACACTGGTGAGAGAAACTTTGAGTGCCAGGAGTGTAGGAAAACATTTACCCACAAGTGTAGTCTTAATTCACACATGCTCACCCACACTGGTGAGAGAAACTTTGAGTGTCAGGAGTGTAGGAAAACATTTGCCCTGAAGAGTTATCTTAACGAACACATGCTCACCCACACTGGTGAGAGAAACTTTGAGTGCCAGGAGTGTAGGAAAACATTTGCCCTGAAGAGCAATCTTAACAAACACATGCTCATCCACACTGGTGAGAGAAACTTTGAGTGCCAGGAGTGCAGGAAAACATTTACCCGGAAGGGCCATCTTAACAGACACATGCTCACCCACACTGGTGAGAGGAAGTACAAGTGTGATATTTGCGGCAAGTGTTTTCCTAGCAAGGGTCGTGTTGCCAGGCATATCCCACCACAGGATTATCCAGGAATTAGAAGAACTAGGCAAGGGGTTTAAGGACGAATTGTTTAGCATACCAGCACTTTTCTTTGCAGACGACGGGATGTTACTGGCAAGTAGTATAGAGGAGGCAGAACAGGTAGTACATAGGTTAGAGGAAATAGGTAAGGAGTATGGATTAGAAATAAATAAAAATTAAAGTAACATCATTATTTTTAATGTAAAAGATAAGCCTGAAAAGTTGGGAAATATAAATGTTAGAGATAGAATGAAATATTTAGGGATAACCATAAATGACAAGAAGAATTGTTTCAAAATACAATAAGAAGAAATGCTTAATAAGGCAAGAAAAATGGCAAATATGACGTATAGTGTCATTGCAAAAAGTTGCTCAAAAATCTTAATAGATAAAACTTACTGGAAAAGTGTGGCGCTACCATCAATACTATATGGGGTTAATGTGATAAATTTAACAGAACAAGAAATTGATAATCTACAGCAAATAGAAAATGGAGTGTACCGTCAAATCTATGGGGCCCAGGCCTACACACAGGGGGCAGCACTCCTGGGGGACGTGGGAGCATCCAGTGTTAGGAATAGGATAAGGGAGGGACAGTGGAAGTACTTGAGGTATGTATTGGTAGACGGGAATGACCTAGTGAAAAGGATAGGAGAGATGATTGAGAAAAGACAAAATAAATGGATGCAAGCTTTACTGAAAGATCTGAGAAAGACTGGAGTCATGAACCAGGGTGTGAGGTGTGAGACAAAGGAGAGTATAAGGCAGAAAATGAGTTGGACACAAGAGAATGGGTGAATGAAATGAATGAAAAAACAAGTTTGAAAATATATAGAAAATGGAGAAAAGAGAAGGGAGGCCAAGAAGAAGTATACAGTAATGACCAAGCTTCAGAACTACTGTTTAAGTGCAGGACAAACAACCTACAACTAAACGACCGAACGAGTGTTCTGGGGGGAGAAGAAATAAAATGGGATTTGTGTGGGGCGCAGAAAAGGGGGACTTAAAACATTTCTTGTTATGGTGCCCATGCCTACGTAATGAAGAAGGAAAAAGTGGAGGCTACAACAACCTACCTAGAGGAGGAAGAGGCTAAGTGGGGGAGTATTTTGGTTTGGATATGGGAATGTGGAAGAAGCAAAAGAACAATCACAGTTTTTGGATGCCAGAGAAAATAAGAAGACAAAAAAAAGAAAGAAACTAATAAGATAAATAGAGAAGAAAAACAAGTAAGACCCGACAGCAAGAAGACACGTCAGGGAGTGCGTTGAAAAAGGCCAACTCTCGCCAACAACTAGAACTGAACTGAACTTCTCTTCCTTCCAAAACAAACCCCTCTTATAAAGGTAAGCGAAGGTCGCCGTTTCCTCGTTCGTCGCTCTACCACCTTGACTCTCGGTACGCGGCGCAAATGACACAGACTCTCGCTTCTAACTTTCCTGAAATCATGGATGTAGAAATCTAAGTATTACGCCAACCACACGTCTGTAACAGAAAAAAAACGTTATCCTGCGACTTGTAGTGTTTAATCTTACGGAGGAACAAGTTCTCAACGGCCTTATTAACCAGGGTAGAACAAGTAATAGAGTCCAAGCTGAAAGGTAGATTTTAAAAAGAAATAGGGAAAACTGTTTGATTTGCAACGAATGAATTTGCGACGAAGTTCAGAGAGAGAATGTTTTCCTAGAATCAATAAGCTAAACAGAAAACCACTCCCTTTTGTGTGTGTGTGTGTTTGTTGTTTGGGGGAAGGGGATGTATGTGGCAAACGCTACTGTAAAAATTGACCGAAACACTTGTGTACGACTGACTCCACTTTCTGGTCCTAGTGTAAAATAATGCCAATAAAAAAAATGGTATAATGAACGAGGTTTCACGTTCGCTACAGACCTTATTACTCACGTTTTCTGTAATTGTTTTGCTCAATATACTGTTCACTTACTACTCCCTTGCACTCAATTAAAAAAATGATGTAGATATTTGAAATGATCCTTTTGTTTGTCTATAGCGCAGACGCACACACCTCCTCCCTCAAACCTTTTTTTCGACACTGACCCTCCGACCTAGCGACCATACGATTTTCTCGTCGGTCAGGTAATATCCACCTCGTGAGCTAGCCCAATCAGATCAGCTTGACAATTAGCCATCAAGCGCGCAATTTTTTTTTCCCTCAGCCATCATAGCACCTACCCCTTTCACGCACGAAAAGTTTAATAAGTTTTTTTCCGTCACTGCAACAATCCGTCTTATGCTCCCTAAGGGGCCCCGCGAAATGGCCTGACTGTGGCGGCACCTTATTTTTTTTATGTTATCATTTTCACCCGTATATTTTGTTTTTGCCCCTGGCATTATTAACTATCCTGGTTTTGCACTGGTTTTTGCAAGAGATTATTCTGCCCTTAATGACAGAAAATAATAACAAGAAATACAATAAATAGCGGACATTTTACAGACTCCGAAACAAATATTGAGTAAAGAGAAATACGAATATTACGTTCACCACTTCGTAGCTCGAACTTCCTGATCAACTTTTTATGGTTTATATTGCCATTAAACGGCATTTTTTATGAGGATTCCGACGCTACCATTATAATTTTCATATGGCCATTTATGTCCAGCTCCGGACAAACAACGTTTTTAAAGGACGACATTCGCGCCGCACAAGGCTGCCTGCTGAGTGAAACTGCCACAAACCTTACATTTCACATCCCCTCAACGAAGTTGACCATTAGTTTATTTTTATTAGGTACTAGGTTGGATCGTTGACGCAGAACATTTTGACGCTCAATTCTGATGAAATACTTTATTTTTGGCGAATTTTTAACTGTTTTTTTTAACGCAATTTGCGTCAAAAGAAGACTCAGATTGCAGTATGGGCCCGTTTTGACGCGATCGCGTCACCGTTGCGTAAAGGGCTAATATAACAGCCTAATCAAACAAACGCTTCTAATTTTCAAGCGGCCAATCATGGCCTCTTAATTAGAACAAAGCTCCTAAATTTGTATCCTCCCTCGCCTCGGTATTAGGTCCAGTTGGCTACCTAAAATGATGGAGTGTGTAGGGTGTTCTTGCGGTGGTGGTGGTGGTGGTGGTGCTGGAGACGAGCGACGCTTTATTTTCCCTGCGGAGCAAATAGACGCTGCTATTCTCGGTATTATTTTTACGATGGCACAAACTTCCCTACACATTGAGAGCATGGTTTTTGTTCCTTTATTGATTTCTAAGAGACATTTTCTCATTGAGCTTTCCGTCGCAAATCAATAGGTTCGGAGATATAAGAACATTTTAGGTGGGGGAGGAATATGTCTCCTGTTTACAAATGTCTCCCTCTCCCTTTTCTTGTGACCGTCATGTATCGCTTTTGTTTCGGAGGCGCACCGTGTCTACCTTACCTACCTACCTAAACCTAACCTACTAACCTAACCTTACCTTACCTTACTACCTTACCTCAACCTAAACCTTTACCTACCTAACTGTTTCAATAAAAGTTTAATAAAAGTAACCTAAACAAAAGCGATGTAGGTCACAGAAGAGGAAGAGGGAGGCATTTTGTAAACAAGGAGACATACCCTCCCCCCACCTAAAATGTTCTATATCTCGCGAAACTATTGGATTTGCGACGGAAGGCTCAATGAAAAATGTTCTCTTAGAATCGCAATAAGGTAAAACACAAACCATGCTCATCAAATTGTGTAAGAAGTTTGTGCCATCGTAAAATATACCGTGCTTGTTCTACTGGGCTAGTTTTATTTTGCGCAAACCCAAAAAAATAAAAAAAAAAAAAATGGTTATAATTATGTGGTTAAGGTTAGGTTAGGGATTCTTTAAAACTGTAAGTATTAGGATTAGGTTTCATTAAAACATAAGTTAGGTTAGGTTTCATTTTTTTTTTTGGTTTTGTGCAAAAAAAACTAGCACTATTAGAACAAGCAAGCCTATTTTAGCCCAAGAAAAAGTAGTTGGTGTCCTGAAACGAACGTGAAACTCTCCTCCATTAATAACCCCAAACTTCTCTCCAATTGGAGGCATGGTTTTTGTTTACCTTATTGTATTCTAAGAGACATTTTCGCTTTGAGCTTTCCGTCACAATCAATAGGTTTCGGATATAGAACATTTTAGGTGGTGGGAGGTTTATATGTCTCCTTGTTTACAAAATGCCTCTCTCTTCCTCTTCTTGTGACCTGTAATCGCTTTGTTTCGGAGGCGCACACTGCTACCTTACCTAACTAACCTAACCTTACCTTACCTAACCTTTAACCGCCTAACTGGTTCCACTAATAAAAAAGTTTTTAATCATACAAACCAAACCAAAAGCGATGCAGGTCACAAGAAGAGGAAGATGAAGCATTTTGTACACAAGGATACATATTTCTCCCCCCACCTAAAATTTTCTATATCTCCGAACTATTGTTTGCGACATGAAGGCTCAAGGAGAAAATGTCACTCATTGAATACAATAAGCTAAACAAAGGACACATGGTGCTCCTCAATTGTATAGGGAAGTTTGTGCCACGTAAAATAATAACCGCAAGCACCGATTGGTAGGCCAGAAAATTAGTTGGTGTCTCTGTCTCTGAAACGAACGTGAAACTTCTTCCTCCATTATAACCAAGGGAAAAAACTTTAGAACAAGGGCTCCAAGGATAGCTGACGCCAATGTTGCTCTACGTATATACTTAATGCCTTACACATCTGGTGTAATTTTAATTATGCTGATCCTTAATTTGCCTACATGTCGATATTAAGTTTCAGGTTCTTGGAATACCTAAGTCCAGCCAGATGGGCAATGGACGACGAGTTTTTGAGAAAGTATGCGTATCTAATTAGTAGTGTATACAACCTGATAGTAGGTTTTAAATGTATACACAGGCATACATACAATGTTACATAATTCTTACCTAAACTTAGTTACGGTGTCTAGGTATATATTAGTTGTTAAACTAGCTGTATTACCCGCCGGTGACCGTCAGAGCCTCTCTCAGGCTCACGCGCAAAGCCATTCCAGTCCACACGTTCTACCTCAGCATATGGAACTTTGTTTCTTGGATCCTGGCTCGTTCCATGTTTTTTGATGGTATATAAAGACCGAATAAAAGTTTTCACCATTCCTCAAGGAAACCGCAGCACTCTACAATTCCCTTAAAATGGAAATACTTTGGAACTCATCCTTTCCGGCTTTGACTGAAATGACTACCGCATTGTATTGTATGCCTATTGTACTTCACATCTGAAAGGTCCCAGCGTGCATCAGCCTTGGTTAACCCCACGGCCACTAGAAATATGAGGTGCCGTCAAAATATTTTCCGTCCAGTAGTTAGGTTAGGTTTTAGGTATACTTGTGGTTAAGGTTAGGTATACTTTGTGTGGTTAAGGTTAGGTTTAGGTGTAGGTATACTTTGTGGTTCAGGTGGTTGGGTTAGGTATACTTGTGGTTAAGGTTAGGTTAGGTTGGGTATACTTTGTGGTTAAGGTTAGGTTAGGTTATGTTAGGTATACTTTGTGTTAAGGTTGGTTAGGTAGGTTTGGTATACTTTGTTGGTTAAGGTTAGGTAGGTATACTTATTGTGGTTAAGGTTGGTTAGGTTAGGTATATTTTGTGTTAAGGTTAGGTTATGTTAGATTTTACATATAGGACTTTGATGATTTTTTTAGAGCCAATAAATCCACTTATATTTCTTCCCCCACCCAAACCCCGTATTCCTGGCAGTTCCTCAGGCTTGTTGGCTATAGGGGGAAGAAAAACCATAAAGAATGATAGGGGTGAAGACTTCTTCCAAAGTTTTACCATCCTTATACATAGAGGTAAGAATTTAACGCTAGAATTATTGTTTATACGTTTTTCCCGAAACTTGGCATATCCCTGGAATTGGTCTACTTTTAGGATATTTTTCCCCATGTTTTGAAAAGTCCCCCCCGTCCACTAGGTTGGTTAGTGAATAGCACGGGGGGTCGAGGGGGGCGGAGCCCCCCCCGTTAGTTTAGATTAGGTTAGGTTAGTGCACTGCACGGGGGGGTCGAGGAGGGTGTTAGGTTATGTCTGTAGTTTTGTCATCTTTAGAATAGAGGCTCCTATCTTCTTATAGCCAACAAGCTTGGAGACGTGGAAATCGGGTTTTTGGGTAGGGGAGCACACACTTAAGGGAAATAATGGTAATTATGGAGGAGAGTTTCACGTTCGTTTTTCAGAGACACCACTACTTTTTCTTGGCCTACAATAGGTACTTGTTCTAATGGTGCTAGTTTTTATTTTGCGCAAACCAAAAAAAAAATGGAAAAAAAAATTAACCTAACCTAACCTTATGTTTTAATGAAACCTAACCTAACCTTACAGGTTTTAAAGAACCTAACCTAACCTTAACCACAAAAAATACATTTGGTTTTTTTTTTGGTTTTGGGTTTGCACAAATAAAACTAGCACCATTAGAACAAGCACCTATTGTAGGCCAGAAAAAGTAGTTGGTGTCTCTGAAAACGAACGTGAAACTCTCCTCCATATTAACCGAAATAATATTATGGCCCCGATAAAGTCTACTTACTAGGGAAATTTCTCTAGTTCAGGGATTTTTTGTTGGGGGGGGCCATATTTCCCTTGTGTGTGTGCTCCCCCAGCCTAAAACAGCACACACATAAGGGAAATATGGCCCCCCCAAAAAAAATCCCTAAACTAGGGAAATGTCCCTAGTTTAGGATTTTTTTTTTTTGGGGGGGGCCATATTTCCCTTATGTGTGTGCTCCCCCACCCAAAAACCCCGTATTCCCCGCCAGTTTCCAGGCTTTGTTGCCTATAGAGAAGATACGGGGTGGAGCCCTTGTTCTAAAGTTTTACCCCATTATTACCAAAAAAAATTAACACAAAGAAAAAAAATAACGTCAAGTCAATTCGGACAATTTCCTTCCACACCCATCGGCAAAATCCCACAAAACCACCAAAATCCCACAAAAAGCCCGATAATTCCCACAGAAACCCACCAAAACACCCTGAAATATGGAGCTACAAACACGTCTTTACGTAACCCTTAATAGACCCTTAATTAAAGGTGACACAAGGTTAACTACACGCTATAAAGGTGTGGGAGTGTATGATAGTACTCACTCGTTAGGTATTGTGGTGTCTTCGATGATAACTACGTCGTCATCGTCCGAATTGTAACTATTGTCGACGTCCATTTGTTGTTGTTGTTGTTGAAGGGCAGTGATGTCGAAGTCGACGATATTCGCCCTGGGCTGCGTTCACTAGGCCATTCTGTACGATATTGTACGGTATTGTATGCTATTGTACGCCGTACAGAAAATTTCTGTGTGCTCTCCCGCGCACCGACTCGAGGAGTTGGTTTGCCAACAACGACAACAACAGCGCGGGAACAATGTTTGTAAACAAACGGATCAAAATGCCAGCGCCGAGTGGATATAGTGGAAACTGCAAAAACTATAGGAGTTACGTGCATGCAGACGTGCAACTGCACTACGAGCATTGCAGTAAGTAATACCGCTGTTGTAGGATAAGGAGATAATGCAGTGATATTACTATCGTCGTATATATAATGAAAAACTACGTATCACAGTGTTGGACATTTCTTCTTTGCTAAGATATATCTTTCCTTGTACAGCTGCTGGTCCTGACACGGCTCCTGTTGTAGAAGCAGAAGTGCCTGACACTGCTGAGACACCAATAAGAAGTAAGTGCATAGGATGCTTTGGGGAAGACAGGTAAATAGCCTATTCGGTTATAATGGACGAGAACTTCGCGGTCATTTTCAGAGACACCGACTAATTTTTCCTGGCCAAAAATAGGTTCTTTTTCTAATGGAGATAGTTTTAGTTTCCGGAAACCCATTAAAAAAAAATCTAAAATATTTCATCACCGAATTTTATGCATGGTTAAGGTTAGATTCGGTATACTTAGTGGTTAAGGTTAGGTTAGGTTTCATTAAAACCTACAAAGAGATACAGAGGTACAGTGTTGTTAATGGAAACGCCGACCATAAAATTCGGTGATGAAATATATACATATTTTTTTAATATGGGTTTCCGGAAAATAAAACTATCTCCATTAGAAAAAACACATATTTTAGGCCAGGAAAAATTAGTCGGTGTCTCTGAAGACGACCGCGAAGTCATTGTCCATTATTACCGAATATTCCGCGGGAGAAAGCGACCGCCAACCAGCTGGGTGGGTTTATGAAACTGTCGCCGATGATAAAAAGGAAGATTAAAGTGTACTTCACTGTTGGACATCACATTTCTTGAAGACAACATTTTTCTTTTCTTTTTAACCTTGATTTGTTGGTGGCTCCTACCTGTCTGTCGCAATCAAGGGATGAATTAGAGGAAAGGATGGAAGGAGAGAAGTAAGGAAACGGAGGTGAAGGTCTCTTCCCTCTGCTAGTCTCCAAGGAGGCGAGGTCAGGAGGAGGATATATATGCAAATATATATCCTTGATATATATTTGATATATATATCCTTTGATATAAATATATATGCAAAGTTGGCAACTTTGCATATATATTTGTGTCATTTAATGCCTTTGAAAAGTTCACATTACTGCTGGTATTTAATCCATGAATACAGAAACACAGGTAAAAGCTTATAATATATATATATATATATATATATATATATATATATATATATATATATATATATATATATATATATATTGGGTACTGTAATATCAAGATAAAGAGAATTCCTATAGGCGACATTTCTAGGTACCACCCACCACCCGGGCAATCACGAGTCGCCTAAACATAACTTAAATCTAACCAAACCTAATCTGAATGTAATCCGCAATAGCTTGATCAGTTTGGTGAGGTTAGGTAACCAATGTCCATGTATTGTATTAAACTGTAGTTTTACAGTATTACGGGACCAGCGAAAAATGTGGTGTCCAATATTGAAATACACTTTATTCTTCCTTTTCATCTATCACAAGTGGGACTCCCCGGAACTTTCCACGGCGGCGAGTGTTTTACTGTTGGTGAGACGATTGACAAAATTACCATAAACACTGCACAATATGTTCTGAGTGTTGATACTGAGTTCTCAGTTCTGATATGTTCTATATATGACCGGCAAACACGTGTTATTTTGATAAAAATGCCTCATTTTAGGGCTTGCTCATTCTTTTTTCAATAACCAGTCATTGAAGCTTTCAAATTAATTTGCACTGTTAACATTTATGAATCTGTTTGCTTGATTAAACTATGTTATATCTTTAATTTTTTCAGTGCCATCATCCTCAGGAAAGACTGACCCACCACCAACTCCATCAGCCAGCCATCAACGTCAACTTCATCGCAACCACTTTCTCCCGTGCATCACCACCCTCCTCACGCCACGGGGGAAAAAACTGTAGTAGGACGGAAGGGAGAGGAGAAAATGTTATCGCCCAATTAGAACTGCTGAGGGAGAGTGCAAGTGAAAGAACTACAAGTTTAACAAATTTCACACAAGTAGTAATGGAACAAAATGAACAACACAACAGACAGCAGGAACAAATAATACAACAAAATGAACGACACCACAGACAACAGACATCATCACATATGATGGTGATGGTGATGGTGATGATGATGATGTGATGATGGTGATGGTGATGTGATGATGATGTAAATAATGTAATAATTTACAAAAGAAGTATATGCAGGTAATAGGCCTCGATTCAGTTTCACGGTGTAATCTCTGATTTGACACGTAATCATCCCAGTGATACCCCATGATTCTGCGAAGACACTTAGGCCCGTACCGAGTCATGATGAAGGTTGAGTGACGACCTTCGTCGGCTGAGGAAGGGTACCATTAAAGGGGTTTTTCAGCGACCATCGTCGCTGCTCTTCGTTCCAAAAAACATCCCTTTTGGCACCCTTCCTCAGTCGACGAAGGTCGTCGCTCAACCTTCATCATGACTCTCGGTACGGGCCTAAGTGTCATTGTTCTTACTTCCTCCTCAACCTCAGCTTGTATTAGTACTGGCTTACTCTTATTTTTCCGAAATGTTACTGTCAACATGAATGGGACGTTTTCACTGTTTAGCAAGGCACAACGGTAGGCACAGATTTCCTTCTTTTTGTTGTGGGAGAATGTGGAGAATAGTTTTGTAGTGATTGCACTTTACATGTATCCAGCCCCGAACCCTCTATGAATATCTGCAATCTGGCAAGTCATTCATTAGGGTTGGGAATATTCAATAGGGAAAGTGAATAGCGAATAATCAACAGGGAAAAACTGGTTCACAAATAGGGTGGTAAATGATTGGAATGGGCTCAGTAAACAGGTAGTTAGTGGGGAGTCATTAGGGAGCTTTAAAAGGCGGCTGGATAATTTCATGGATGGGGATGAAAAGTGGATGTAGGTATTGTTCATTAACAGGAACTACCATGTGTAGGTCTCACGACCTCTTGTAGCTTCCTTATTTTGTTATGTTTTTGTGTTGACAACAGTTTGGACAACAGCGGCATGGAGGAGGCCAAGGGTGCGCCCACAAGGCTCGTGGCTGGGGCAAGTTGATGCTTCCTGTCGGGAGTTGCTTGGTATGGGAAAGGAGCCTGCATGGGGACTCACGCGTGGTGACCCCCGGGAGTGGCGTCGTAGGGTGGGCAAGGTGCCGCGGCCCCCCCGGCGTATGCCCTATTGGATCTCCGTTATAGCAGAACCTTAACCCGTTGAGCCCTAGCCAAAAATGTATAATTTTGTAATGGAAATCTGTTACATTCATAGTTATAACACGTAAACCCCAAAATATCAGTGGTCACAAAGTTGCGGCGGCTTAGAGGCATAAGCGGGGCTGTACGGGTTAATACATTGTCTTTCATAGTAGGAATAAGGAGAATAAAGCGGATATTTATTATAACAAAAATATTTTAATACCATGAAAAATACACACTATACACTATCTTTGGAAGGCTTAAGGAACTTGTGGTATTGATTTATCATCCGGGACTTTAGAACAAAACTTCAAGTAGTAATGGAAAGTAGAAGAAAAAACTTCCACTGCTCAGTAAAAGAATTATCCCACATCCTCCCAGGACAATAGCGCCTCCTCTGGAGGAGGATACACCAGGCCTATTTGTTCTCCTACGGAACTCGGTAGCTAGTTGTGGGAACTGATCTTCGGTTGGCCATACAATGACTGCGTTCCTTATAACCTTTAATGCACCACATACTTCCAGTAGAACTTTATGAAGTGACGATTTACTGAGGTCAAACTGATCACCACGGAACACCACGGAACGATTCCTGATTTCCCAGCAACCACAGTGTAGCTAACACTTTCTTGTTAACTGGCAGGATCCTGGTGGTCAGGTGTGGGGCAAGAAGACGGCACAGCTCCTGTTCAGTTGAATTATACTAATGATAAAACTAGACTACTAAAAAGGGCAATAATGAAATTATCTTATTTTTTCTAATATTTCATATATATATATATATATATATATATATATATATATATATATATATATATATATATATATATATATATACCCCCCTCCTGTTTCAAAATCTACTTATTTAACCCAGAAACAGTTAGGTTAAATCAGGGGTAAATTGGTACTTGCAACCAGTAATTGGGTAAGAGGTCAAAAATATTTTTCACATGTATTTTGATTTGTTAAGAAGAATGGCCACATTAGTAATTGTCAGAAATTACTCATTTTGCAGTTATCCCCCCCCTGCATAACAAACCTGGGGACCCGTTGGAAGCGGGGTTTTGGGCAGGGAAAGTGGAAATATATTTTTTGCCGATAGTATATTAAGTGGATGACGTAAAATATTTCCTAAAAACACTATGGAATAACATAAGGCCGAAGTACATAAATATATTACTGATAAAGTCAATGGTAATTACTTACCTATTCCTGGAAAAATCTTGTAAAAATTTTAAACTACAACGGTAAAACCAAGTAAATACAATACATGGACATTGTTTACGTAACCTGACATATCTGGGGGAACTACGCCCCCCAAGACCCCGCTAGTTCGCTAACCTGACCTGGACGTTGCTTGAGTAGCCTAACCTAAAGCGGGGATAAAAGAGGAATAACTGGAAATTTAAGCGTTTCCGACAATTTTGAATGTGAACATCATTCTTAACACATCAAAATGCATAGGAAAAGAGTACTTTTAACCTCTTACTCAATTACTGGTTTAAAGTACCAAAATACCAAATCAAGTTAGGTTAAACGTGGAGTTTGATTTAGTAACAGATAACAAAACTTAATTTTTATCATTGCTACGACAGTGGCGTAGCTGGATATTTACGGAACGGTCCAGGAGGGGCGGGTCGGGCAGCCCGAACAAACATAGATTTCCGCCAAAAACGAGTGCCAGATTAATTTCAAACATGTCAAAACCTGCTGGAAAACTATGTTTCGGCCTCGACATCAGGGACACCCAATAACCAAAATTAACCTTATTTTCATACATAATGGTTCTACTGCAGTTTAAAGCATTACAAGGCACGTTATTATAACCATCCTCAACTTGTAGAGCTGACCATTAGGGGCATTTCTAATCCATACATCACCCGTCGGAAATGTAAAATAACACAAGGGGGTCTGGAGGTGGGCGAATCCTGTAAAAATGGACGAGGACTGCGGGTCATTTTCTGAGACACTGATTAGTTTTTCCTTGCAATAAAATTAGTGTTTTTCCAGATGGGGGGTATTTTTATTTTCCGGAAACCCAATAAAAACTTAATCTAACCTCCTAAAGGGTGGGGGGCCTTCGGGCTGGGAGTGTGTGTCTGTATGTGTATTAGACAACTATGTCCTTTCTTCAATATGTATATAAGTTTTGAAGGTTACGCCGAAATGGATTAATAATGTACAGTATACTGAGCAAGCAATAAATAATATGGAAAATGCAAGTGGTAACGGCGGTAGTGACCGCGCAGTTCTCGTCCATTATAACCCCGACCTTCCCCCCAGCGGGGATAGGTTACGTAACGTAGATAACTAGCGTGGGGGGGGGGGTCTGAGGGGGCGCAGCACCCCCCATGTTATGGCAGCAAACTATTGGTCAATGGGTAGTATTGTACTAAAGTGCAGTTTTACCCACATAATATCAAGACAAAAAGTTCAAGTTGCAGGGCGGGACTACACATCGCTAGTTATACTTTGCAGTTTCATTCATATAAATAAAATGTCACATAATGCTATGTTTTGCTTTACTTACTTCAACAGTTTCCCAAGCTCTCTGGTTTCCCTCTGCAATCTGCATACGAAACTGCTTCTTGAAGTCTTCTTGGGAGTACAGTGGCACTATCGTCTCCACATATTCTCGAACTCTCACTGGATTTGGCGGCCTCTCTTCTTCTCTCTCCTCTTCCTGCCTCCTGTCCTGTTCATATCTTGCTACTATAATTTCTCCTGCTGCAACTACAGGGTCATCAGCTAGTTGTTTTGCCAAGATGAGAGCAGCCTGGGCAATAACAGCTGATATGGGGACCCGCCATTTTGGCAGGGATACAATTTTTCGTAGACTCGTCGTTCACTAGGGGAGTGAGCAAACAGAATCGTACAGAATTCCTTAGTGAACGCAGCCCTGGTGTACAGCCGTGAAGTAATCACAGTCTCGAGAGTTGATTAGTCTTCCTCAGGAAGGCACAGGTGAGGCGGATGACGGCGGGGCGTTGTGATGGGTGGACGGCAGCGGCTGCCAGCAGGGTGGGCAGGTCAAAGGTGGTGACGTTCAGGGCGATGAGTTGACCACGTAGAAGTTGTCGGTGGGAGTGGAAGCGAGGACACAGCAGCTTTTTGTTGTGGGTCGGCCATCTTGGTGGCTGTGGGAAGGCGCGAGCACGAGCACGAGTTGCAACTTGCTTCCTCTCGATGTCTGTCTCTCCGTCTGTTTGTCTGTCTGTCTCTCTCTGTCTGTCTGTCTCTCTCTGACATGTCTGTCTGTCTGTCTGTTTGTCTCTCTGACATGTCTGTCTGTCTCTCTCTCTCTGTCTGTCTATTTCTTTCCTTTTCTTTCTTAGGCCAGGCAATAAAGTGCCGAGGTTGGACAAAAATGTTAACAAAGC
Organism: Chionoecetes opilio; assembly: GCA_016584305.1. Taxonomy (NCBI): domain Eukaryota; kingdom Metazoa; phylum Arthropoda; class Malacostraca; order Decapoda; family Majidae; genus Chionoecetes; species Chionoecetes opilio. The sequence goes on along the minus strand of JACEEZ010021517.1, from coordinate 14,332 downwards.
AATTTCACCTGAAATGGGTTCTTTAGAGGTATTTCTAACCACACAAAAAAGTCCACTCGAATCCACCCATAGCAAATACTCGTTTTCACTGAAAATCCTAGATGCCCGCCGCCGCGGAAGGTAAAATATTGAAAGGCATAACTTTGCTGAAAATCAACATAGAAACACAAATAAAGTGTCTAATCCTACTAATTTTGAGGTGCTCTTTCATTTAAAGTTACTTTGGAAGAGATTGGAGGATGTGCTCATATTGAAATCCTCGAAAAATCAAAATTTTGGCCTAAAATTACCCTAAAATGAGCAAAATTATTTGTCTGAACAACCGGCTATTATCTTTTACATATGTATTACTGTATTGTGTATATTAGGCGTATTTAGTGCGTCCCCTTGCAAGTAAAATTTTACTTATTTAAGCTCCGCCCACTTATTTTTTACTCTTTTGCGTGTACAGAAAACTGAGCAGAGACAGTCCCGGCACCAAAATTTACTCTTTTCCTGTAAAAATATACAGTCGTGGGTGTGGGTGGTGGCTTCAAGAGCCTGGCCAATCAGATCGCGCGCATGAGAAAATCTTATCAGACCTCCTCCCGTAAATGTTTCTGTTTTCCTTTAATTCTCATCCAATTCAACATTAATTATATCCGCACAACATGCAAAGGATACTGTATTTAATTAGGGGTAAGTAAGGAGTAGTAAGGAGTAGAGTAGGTGACTCTTAACAGGTAAGAAGTCACAAATATTAAAATTCTCCAGCGACATCTGGGAACAATTTTTCCAATCCCGCCAATCTTTCAATGCGTCCGAACCCTTGTTAAGACTTGTGGCTAGCACGATAAAACTTGTAATTTGGCCATAATACACTAAAATAATAAACAATCTCTTTAGTAATAGTTATAATTACTTTAAAAATGCAATGTAACTGGTACATTTGTCATAACTTACATAGGAATGTCACCCAAAAAATATACATAATGGATATACGAACACCTCCACAGTCCTCCAGTGAGGCGAGGTGAGGTGCTCTGAGGTGCTCTCAGGGTTCCTCATGCGTTCGCCGATTTCGGCAGCTGGCGGCCCTCTACGCATGGCTGTAGTTCCGAAACTAACCACAGGATTTTCTTGAAAATAACCTCATTGTGATTCCCACACAAAGTTACCCAAGTTTAACGCAAACAAATCTTTACCTAACCTAACCTAACCTAACCTAACGTTTTTCTAACCTAACCTAACCTATAGCGGTCTGCCGAAAAGGGCGAACGCCTGGAGATTTGAGGCAGGAGCAGAAAAGAGAAAAGAGGAGAAGAGAAAAAAAGGGAAGAGAAAGAAGGAAAGAAATGGAAAAAGAAAGGAAAGGGAAGGGAAAGGAAGAAAAGAGAAGAGAGGAAAAGTGATATATGTAAATGATAAATTGTTGCTGTCTTCCATGATGGCAACATGATGTACCATGATTCCGTACGTCTTCGAATTACAGTTGGGTAATTTTTTTTAAGGTTGTGCGAGCGAGGTCTGTCTGGCTCCCCCTAGTAATGTACGATACATTTTCCTTCGGCTCCGTCTGTAGAAGCGTCTGGCAGCGCTACAATCGTATTTTGTGATGGCAAGCAGGGGCGGAGCTTAAATAAGTATAATTTTACTTCCAAGGGGACGCACAAAATACGCCTATTGTGTATGTATATATGTATATAAATATGTATATGTGTATATTCCAAAGTGACTTTCAAGCACATTCATTTATTTATAGTCCCATTTCATCATCATCGTTTTCCACCTAATTTTCTTCAATATCCACAGGTGGACCGTTCAAACAGGTAATGCCCTTGTATTGACCACAAGCTGGAGTGCAATGGAGCCCATTTTTGCGGCATGTAGCTACATGTTCTTGTGTTGCAATTTCCACCACAATTGCATCGCATTATCTTAAGTAATCTATCAGGTGCCGACGGCTGAGACATTTTGACGGGATATAAGCCAGAAGGAGAAGTCGTCCAGCCCCATTCTTCTGCAGGAAGATCATTACCACACCATGCCTGAACCTGATGGTATGCGCGATGACTATGGAAAATGGCTGAATCAGATGTTGGCGGAAGCTTCTCTGGCGACATATACTGCGTGGCAGTACCCACTTTCTGCTGAAACTTGTCCACTCTTGCCGAGTCAAGGCTCAGAGATGTTGTGCAGCCATAGATGATCAACAAGGCATCTTCTCCAGCTCTTTCTATTTCTGCTTTAGATGAAGATGGAGACATGAATATTGAACTACACCGCTCTAGTTCTGCATATTTCTTGAGTACTGACACTTTGCCGATCCCATAAGGTCTAGACGTAGTGTCACACCCACTGAAAGCGTGCAGAAAGAGCAGGGCGCCAGAGAGTAATGGGTCAAGCTTCTTTGCCAAAGTTGTGACACACACTGTTTGTTTGGATGTCACCATGTATAAGTCTTTGTCAGCAATATTGGCATGATGCGTTAGCAGCTGGAACACATCAGAATCCTCTGCGACAACAGCTGTTGGCTTCTCTTTGGCGCGAAGACATGCTGACATACATATCTTGTAGTCAGCATCACCTTTTGCATGTTCAACGGCGATATCCGCTTTGGTCATTTGCTCTGCAAGTACATTGATGACTGCTTGCTTGTTGGAAGGATTGGCAAGACAGCTTCTTCTTGGTCATGGTTACGTGCATCTTATGGTGAAACCAACCCTGTATCACCTATATCATCCCATCCTCGACGATGTGCTTTCATCCTTTGGGCTAGATCCATGATACCCATCAAACACACCAAAGCATGACAGAATGATTGCTTGGCTGTGTCGGACGTACATTTCACAGATCTCTCGATAGCTGGCATTTTTAGGCCATGAGAATTTATGAAGCAGGCTACCACCATCAATGAATGTACTTCTACTCATGTCACAGGAACGTTTGCACTACTGGGCTACATTCGAGAGGCTAACTTCCGGTCTTCACGACCTAGCGCTTCCACAGTTGTTTTGGGCACTTTGCATTCTGCGGGGGCCCCCCCCCAGATTGATGACGTACTTAAAGACTGAGCTGTCAAAAACAGGCAACTGCTCCAGGCAGTTGTTGAGCACGCAATATACAAAAAATATCTCATAAATTGAGTATTATGATGTTTTTCCTGACTCAAGAACTGAACAGGCAAGTATACAAAATGACATTAGGCCATATTACAATGCCATCCACTCTAGTTAGTTTTTATGGGTGATGGGCTGAGTGGCGAACGGCGGCATCTCACCATGACTCACCACACCATACCCACCACACACATCTCCGCGACACGACAAGGTACATAATTATATTCCTTTCTCCTTCTCCTTCTCCTCCTAGCTTTTCTTGTAGGGCAGTTTGGTGGTATTGTGGTTCGTCGGGCAGCGGTGATAGTGGTAGTGGTGGCAAGCAGTAATAAAATATAAGCCGTGTAACACACATTGTCAGCAAGTGTTTATTGGAGTTGTCTTCGTAACTAAGACGATGCTTGGGAAAAAAAAAACGACAAAAACACGGCTTATATTTTATTACTGCTGCTTCTGCTGCTGCTATTGCGCTCTGGGGGGGGGGGGGATACTGCACTGCTGCTGGCTGCTGTGGGAAGGGTTTGGGAGAGGAAAGGGGGAGGAGAATGAGAGGGAGAACTAGGAGTTGGAGGCGGAGGAGGAGGCAGAAGTGTTAACCTTTTCTTATAGCAGTGTGGTGGTGGTTGTAGTGGTGGCCAGCAGTAATAAAATATAAGCCGGTACACACTTTCAGCAAGTGTTATTGGAGTGGTCTTTCGACTAATAACGATGCTATGGACTACAAATACACGGCTTATATTTTACTGCTGCTGGCGGCTGCTACTACTGTTTGCTGCTGCTACTGCTACAACTGCGCCGGCTGCTTAAGAAAAGGTTTAGGAAGAGGAAGAGGAGTGGAGAGCTAGGAGGTGGAGGAGGAGGAGGAGGAAGAAGGGTGGAGCATTTTGGTGGTTGATGAATAAATTTTGTTTATAAACACAGCTGAAGCGTGGAAGCTGTGCTTGGCTGAAACTTTTGAGAAAATACTATGTGATTTCGCTGCGAGGCCTGTGACGTATTGTCTCGCTCAGCCAATCAGGCTATCAAGCCCATATGGACACCGTAAGCGCCCTCCCATATCTCGTACCAGAATCCCCGCGACTTCCGGGTTGACAAATAGATGAAGTTAGTTAGCTAAACACCGTGCCCTTTACCTCTCTCTCTGATGTCTGCCCTGGCTACATTCAGGAGAGGCTAACTTCCGGTCTTTACCGACTAGCGACTTCCAACAGCTGTTTGGGCACTTTTGGCATCTGCGGGCAGATTGATGACATACTTTAAAGACGGTTAAGCTTCAAAACATAGCGACCACGGGTAGGGATGGCGTAGAGCCGCAATATACATACAAATACTCATAAATTGAGTATATAATGGATGTTTTTTCTGACTCAAGAACTGAACAGGCAACTATACAAATGAAATTAGCATAAACAATCTCCTCCGCGTGGTGAGTTTATCATGAGTTTGTTATGGGGTTGATGGGCCGAGTGGTGACGGCGGCACCCTCACGACCGCAGACACCTCGCTTGAGTCGCTTCACACCACCCCGGCGGGTTAGCTGCCCTAACCGCCACGCATCAGACTTAAAAGGGGTATAATGGCTCCCTTTTCCTTAATCAACCCCAAGCCCTTGTCAAAAAAAAAATCCAGCCGTGGTGGGGATGGGTATCGGGTGTTGCCGGGGTTGTGACCCGCCTCCCGGGTGGTTGCTTTCCCCCAAGTGGCAGTAAGACCAGTTTACAATAGAGAGATTATCCAGCGGAAAGACCACCCATAGTGACGACCGTAGCGCCACTGCCATATCTCCGTACCAGAATCCCCGCGACTTCCGGGTTGTAGAAACGGAGGAAGTTTTAGTTACGCTCAAACCGTGCCCTTTACTCTTTCTTAATGTCTGCCCTGAATAAGCGTCCTAGATGATAGATGAAACCCCACACACGCAGATGTTAATGCTTGGGGCGTAGGCTCGGGAGGTCTGGAGCTTATATACCTCTGGTCCCTAACTCAGTCAATTGTTCACATATTAAGTAGATTTTTTCCTCAATTGTCTAATTTTACAGAGAGCCCTGTTGGCAACACAAATTCCTAATGACAACGGTCTGCTGGTGACCTGACCCAACATTTTCACACCTTGGGGACGGTATCGTACTTGTGTGCACCACAAGGAATACATTGCATCGGCGATGGCTATACCAACGCTATGGACCAACATAATCGCAACCCCATCGTTAGTGTGTGTAGTGTTACGACGTGCTCCTGAGATAACTCGAGCTTTGGGTCGACGGACAACTCGAGCTCAAGATCGAGGGAATCGCCATGTGGTGTTGTGCTGGCTATCTGAAGCCGGGAGACACGAGGGGTCGGGTGAGATACATCTCTAGGGAAGACTTCGCGCGGCGGGCTGCCGCCTGTGAAGTCGCCGACGAGGGAACGGCAGGGCCCAGTGGAAAGACGTTTCCTGGCACGTAGGGAGGCCCTGTAGTGTCTAGTGTGAGGTAAGGCGACTGATGTCTCCTGTGGACTGTGTGTGCGCCTGTGTGGACTGATCGGCGACGCTGCAGGATAAGGCGGCCCAGTGGTTAGTCGCAATCTGTGCTTTGCGATGAGTAAGGGTCCTGTTGGTAGGATAGCGGCACTGGCTTGTGCGGCCGCGTGGATTGTGGCGCCTGAATGAGTGGCCACTGTATGTGTGCCTGTGAAAGGTACTGGTGTTGTGGTGTGGGTTAGGTAGCGTCTCCTTACGTCCCTACGACGGCCGATTGACTGAGGTCGGGTTGTGACGTTGCATTGGTGTCTATGTGTTGTAGATTTGTAGTGAGTGACCTTGCAACTTTTACTGTGAGTTCTTCACATACATCACACCACCGTGAAGGACCCTTGTGTTGTTGCCTAAACCCGTCCCCCCTGATTGTGTTGAACGCCAGAGAAGGAGAACCAGCCTGGTAAGTCCCTAATTCCCTATCACTAGCCCTGTTACGAGCTGACGCGTCCCCCCCCTCTGTCTTAAGCACCTGCCCTTCTTCCCTGCATCTCAAGAGAGAGCCCGGAGTAGTGTAGCATGAGTATAGTGAATGTAAGGGAAGGGGGAGCGTTCGTAGCAATACACTACATACACTAAGTGCCAGATGATACTCTAATCTGGTCGACTCCCACCATCGTAAGGCAGTTTCTTCCAAGTTTCAGAAGGCTCAACATGTGCGTCACCATGGCGTCCCTTAACCAGAGATAATTTCGTGTTTGCACAAGTACACTGTTGAGTTTGCAGGTTCTAAATTACACTCGACACACTTCAACCCTGCGTGCATACCTACGAGCCATACGAGAGTTTCCCCACGCCCGCAACATCCCTGACTTTACGTGCCTGGTTTGGTGTGTTAATCAGCTCAGCTCATGCATTTAGTATGGCAGATAAAATGTGTGCCGTTTCGCGAAGTACTCCAAAACCCTCACAGTGTCACACCCTTCCGATTGGGATGCAAGAACCTGGATGCCTGTTTGAAGGATTCGAAAGCCGCCATTTAGAGTGACATCAAGGAGGGTGTGAGGATTTTTGACAATACAAACCGACTTGTCCTGGCAAACAGACTGGTCAAAGCAGGAATGGATCTTGGCTCTTCCAGAAACACTGGCACGGCACGGGCAAGAGCCTTTTCTGCTGCAAAAGTGGTTGAGAACCACCCTCATTGGCAGCCGCTTCACTCACCCCGCAGAATCCAGATATGCCCCAATAGAGGGGAAGCCCTGGCTGTAGCAGATGCCCTGGACAAAGCCAGATTTTTTGTACTGGGCTGCGAGAGGCCCACCATTGCAGTTGACCACAAACCCTTGCTAAAAGTCTTTGGTGATCGATCTCTAGAGGACATTCCTGGACATTAATGTGAAGACAATAAAGGATGTCTTATGTTCATGGTCATATTACGGTTACTTATGTTATTGGCATTGTCTAATGATGTTATTCTGGTTATTCCAGTCGTGAGCATTGTCTTCATGGAATAAACCTCATGTGCACGACAAATGGTTTCAATACCTATTTAGTCAGAGTGCAGTTCTTGTGGCACTCCAAAGCGAGTGAAAAAGTTGTTTACCAGGGCACCCGCTACTGTTTTGTTGCGTTCATGATTAGGGAGTCTATGTCTCGGGCCCTTGGTGAAATGATCCATCACCATGCAAAAGAAGCGATTCCCCTGTGTGGTGACGGGGAAAGGCCCGGCGCTTCCACCGCTACATTCTCCATTGGTGCGCCCACCTGATACGTGATACGTAAGGAGCGCGTGTCTTCCTGACTGGTCCGTTAGAGGCACAGCAAATTCAAAGCCTACCACCACTCTTGCGTTGTCTTGCCTCATTTTAACACCCTATAATCCGTTGGCGCAACCTGCTGAGCGTCTTCTTTTCCACCCAAGTGTCCCCGCTAGTGACGCCTCCCATTTACCGTCCTGTAGCAAATCGCGACGCAGGCGCGAGGCACCAACACCACCCAAAAACTAGACTGACCCCTTGCGTTCACCCAACGCCGCTGCCACACACCGTTTTATGTAGGCGTACATTGCCCCACAAAAAAGGACCACCCCCCCCCCCCCCCCCCCCACCCCCCCCCCCCCCACCCCACCCACCCCCCCCGACTACCCCCCCCCCCCCCCCGCCACCCCCCGCCCCACACCCCCCCCCCCCCCCACCCCCCACCCCCCCCCCACCCCCCCCCCAAATAGACTCCTTGCCCAGGTGTTTTGGTAGGCGAGACCTCAGGCGACACTCGCTGCCAGCAGGTCTCAATCGGACTCTTTATACCACTGCACTAGCGGAGCAAGTTCAGCATCCACTCCTGGGCCTGCTTCCACCTTTCTCCCCGGCACCTGTGGCTTCGCTTGTCACCTGCAGTCCGCCGGAACTCCACGGGCTCCTCCTGCTTCATGCAGTGGCGCACACCCTGCCTCACACGGGCGGCGGCTAGGCTGTCAGCGTTGTTATTGCATAGCAACCGGGCGGTGGTGCACCTCATAGTTAAAACTGTTCCATCCTGCCCAGCCACCGAGGCCAGCTGGCCTTTAGTACTATCGTGTTTAACCACCGCATGGCTGCGTAATCGTCCTACGGTGAACCTGGCTCCATAAAGGTACGAGTGAAAGTGCTCCAGGCTCTTTACCACAGCTAACAGTTCTTTTCTGCTTAACACAATATTTATCTCGAGCTGGAGAGCTTTGTACTGTAACACGCCACTACGTGCTCCTTCCCGTCCTTTAGTTGAGAGAGAACAGCGCCAAACCCGTCAGCACTGAGCGTCCGTGTCCAGCAAGTAGGGCTGGCTGGGTCGGGATAAGGCAACACCGGGGCCTCCGGCCCTCAACCACCAACGCCTTAATTCTTCAGGCAGTCGAAGGCCTCCTGAACACTGCCCGTTCCACTCCAAAACGTGGCCCTCTTTCTCGTAAGGTGGTGGAGGGGAGAGGCAACCTGGGCAACCTCCTGCACGAAAGGACGTAGTAAGTGCACATGCCCAGAAAGCTGCGTACCGCCGCCAGACTGGTAGGGACAGGTCACTCCCGCACCGCCTGCCACCTTCTGCGGGTCCGTCCTTACCCTCGCGTCGACGACATGCCCCAGAACGGCATCCTGACTGGAAAGAGGCGGCCTTTTTAGGGCTGAGCTTAGGTTGGCAGCCCTCAGCCGTCGTTAGCACCCTCTCTCATCCGCTCCAGCTCCTCCTCGACGTGCCACCAAGACACGATGACGTCATCGATGTACAGGAGCGCCGTTTTCCAGTGCATCCCTTCCAGCACCCTCTCTTTGAGGCGCTCGAAACAGCTGGGGCGTTTGCACACCCGCATGGCATCACCGTGAACTGCCAGAGGCCTTGCCGCATGAGAAAGCATTTTGCCTTGTCTCCTCTGCTTATTTCCACCTGTGGTAACCATACTGAGATCGAGCGTGGATGAACCAGCGCGCACCGCCGCAGCGCCATCGAGTGGTCGTCCGATATGCGCAAGGGGTAAGATCCTTTGACTGTAAGATTCATTAGCGCCCGATAATCCACAGAAAGCGGCGTGAGCCGTTCCTTCTTCGTCACCAGCACCACAAGCTGATGACCACGGGCTGTCAGATTCTCTCTACTACCCCTTGCGCCTGCAAACTCCGCCACGGCCCCGCTGCTTTCCTCACGCTTTGGCCGGTCCAATTGTTCGGGGGGGCGTGCTTGATCGGAGGGGCGTTGCCAGTCTGACATGGTGGTTTACGAGCCCCGTGCGGCCCCTGGGCCAGATCCAGCAAAACACATACGCCGGTGTGTCAGTGTAAGTCTGAGATACTCCTCTTTCGAAACTTTCTTGGATCAGGAGCTACATTGCGCAAATCGATGACGTTCACAACGCCAGACTTTACCCCTCGGTGCAAGTCCTGCGCCACGCCTCCCTGGCTGGATCCGCAGCGTACAGTCAAAATGTAAGAACAGAGGGGTATCGCACATTAAAAATTAAGGGTAGAAGCAAGAATCCTAGAAAAGGGGGCGGTGGGTGTTATTGTCAGGCAGGATGCAGGTATAGATGTTGAGAGCTAGATGTAGGAACCTGTGAGGCAAGCGAAGATATTTTTGCTGCTAGATTAGAGTTACAAAGAAGAGGAGAAAAAGGGGACGTCATCTTAGTATATCACTGCTATATGACAGTTAGGGAGAGGGGCTAGTATAGAACAGAAAGATATAACCAGATTCGGTAAGATTAATTAATCAGAACACGACAGGAACAGATAATAGTTAATGGGGGCATGATGGACACATAGGTTATACTAGGGGAGAGGTAAATGGAATGGGATACGACTCTAAATTTGTTGTTGAGGCCAACGAGGTTAGAAATCAAAATACGACAATGGCAGAGGGTAAGAGTAACATGGGCAGAGAGAGGGAGGAATCAGCTATAGATTATGTGCTAGTAAATGAAAATGCCAGGAGATGGTCGAAGGTATGTGTATATGAGGAGGGTCTGGTAGAATATATAGTGACCACAACCTGATAGTCTTAAATTATTACAAGTAAAAAACAAAGTGGGTAGAAATGAAAAGGAGAAAGAATTCAGAACAAAAATGATGGGACATTAGACGGCAATTGGAACTTTATAGGAGGGACTTTAAACAGGTAGTTTGGAAGGAGGAAAGGGGGGGTGTATGAAATGAACCAGAGTTCTGTGGGGGACAATAATGGAATAGCTAGGAAGAGGATAGGTAAAGTGAAGCAAGACGCCGGGGAAAAAAAGTGCAATAGGTGGTGGAAATAGTGATATTAAGAGGGCGAGGAGGGAAAAGAAAGGAGCAGAACAGGGCCCGAAAGAGACTCGAAAAGGATAGATGGAGATAGAGGAAGGTTAGAATATGAGGAGGCATGGGATAGGTATAATAAAAAAACAGAGAGCAGTAAAGCGCTTCTAGGAGGCTAGGGCAAACATGGAAGAGGAAATTGTACATCACAGAACTAAGGGAAAGGGTGCGGAAGGGGTAGGGATTGGTATACTTTTCTTAGAGGAGAGGGACAGGGATCAACCGTGGCGTAATGAAATTTTTTAGTGGGAGACGAAGTGGTGAAAGGAACCTGATAGTATTAAGAAGGGAGATCACGAAGTTTTGGGAGGAGGTGGGGGGCATGACTGGGAGCAGGTAGCAATTAGGTGTAAGTAAATATAGGAAGTAAAAGGAAGATAGATGAGGAATGGATGATCATTTCAGTAAGGAAGAAATACGGAGTTTACTTAAAAAGCTGAAAATAGGAAGCAGCAGGCAGGATGGATACAAAACGAATTGTATAAAGAAGGGGGTGAGGGTATGGTGGCTGGTTGTATAGGCTTTTTAGGCAGATTTGGCAGGATAAGAGAGTCCAAGGAATGTGAATGAGGGTAGGTTTACTCTTTCCACAAGGGAGTTCACAAAAGTAAGAAGCTCTTGAAAATTATCGACCAATAGCATAATGGATACGGGGGAAGATATTCAGTGGTTACTAAAAAAATAAAAAAAAAGGTATGATTATGTAGAATGTTTTTGAGAGAAATAGAGTAATGGGGGAGGAACAGAATGGCTTTTTTTTTGTTTTTCCGCAAGGATAGGAGAGGTGAGGACAACATGTTCGTAGTTAGTTCAGTGATAGAAAATGAATTAGGAATGGGTGGGGAGACATACCTTGCATTCTTGACATTGAAAAGGCTTATGATACGGTCAATAGGGTTTGCTTTGTAGACTACTGTCTAGAATTGGGATTAGTGACAGAATAGTCACATAATAGATAGTATGTCTGAGACACACGGGCAGTGTACAGGCTTGGGGACATAGAGACGAGTGGGTAGGTAGTCGAAGAGGGGTTTAGGCAAGGCTGCGGTTATCACCGTTACTTTTGGCTTATATCAGAGGACTTAGGCAATTAGGTGAGAAATTCGGGCTATGGTATAAGGGTTGGGGAGGAAAAGTTGAGCATTTTTTACTATAATGCTGATGACATAGTTGTCATGAGTGAGGACAGTGGAGAACTTCAGGGTATCTACCTATAGTCGCACAGTATGGTAGGGATTTTGGGATGAATTTAACAGTGAGAAACGTCCAGGTCCTGGTTATAAAGGTAGAGGCGCCGATGAGGTAGAGTTGGGAAATGGGAGACCTGAGGATAGGGCGCACCGAGTCCTATAAATACCTCTGTATACACGGTAGATGGGAAGGGAGCAGATAGGACGAAACGATAACATAGGAAAAGCAATCATGGGTGGGAAGGCTTGGTAGTGTAGCAAGATGTAGGGCAAACAGTATGAGGTAGTAGAGGGTGTGTGGAAAGGCGGCAGTACCGGAGACCTCCATAGTATGGGGGCAGAGTGTATAGGTGGACGGTAAGAGAGTTGACAAGTTTATAGTAGTACAGAACAGGGTAGGTAGACTTGCACTAGAGGCAACAGGTATGTAGCAGTGGAGCGATCAGGTAGAGGCAGGGTGGAGTACCTTTGGCGAGAGCATAGGAAAGTCAGTGCTTATTACAGAAAAAAAATGCAGGCTTAGAAAAATGGATGAAACAGTGGGCTCGAAAAGTTTATGAAGTGGATAGGACAGGTAGTAATGGGATAGATCAAGCAGACTGTGGGAAGGGAAATGTGGGGTACAGGGTTTGCACCAGATAGATACCCAGTCTAGTGAGGGGGGTTAAGCGAAAGGTGAAAGACCAAGGTTACAGAGGCAGGGCAGGGAGATGTGAGACAGAGGATGGCGGGTAAGAGTTATCTGACTTGGTACAAGGGGAAGACCACACAAAGTGTGGAGTCTTTTATTATGGTAGCTTGGGGAGTAGTTTTAATATTTAAAGCAAGGACAAATCTCTGGAGGTCAATAGTAAACATCTAGATGGGCAAACGAGAAGCAAGATATGTCACATGTTTATATGGGTAGACTAAGATGAAACTGTAGATCACCTTGTATTAATGTGTCCAAGGTATGATGAGGAAGAAGTGGCGGGGCTTATAGCAAAGTGGCACGGGAGGTAGGGCGGGGATCAGTGGGATAGAGTGCAGAGGGGCACATAGATGGATAATGGGAATTTTCTTTTAGTTTTGAGTAGCGTACAGGATACAAATAGAAGAAATCACGAAGGGGTTAAAGTTTTTTAGAAAAGGCTTGGAAAAGAGCAGAGAGTTAGGGCCTCATACAAGCCCTGAGGGAGCCAGCCCGGAAAATTAGGCTTTGAAAGCCGGGTGAAAACCGCGGGGGTTTATGCGCGCATTTTCGTGACGTTCACCGCCCTGGTTTCCAGTCCAGTCCGTACCGGGTTTCAGGGTGGACTGATGGTTCGCGAAAATACTCGAGACTAAGCCCCGTCCATTCGTGGTTTCTATTGGGCTGGGAGATCGAGTGGCTGTACTGACTGAACTGTGGAACGGCGGCCGGCGTCCTCCTTGTCATATCCTTTTTGGTGGTCCCGCTTTTAACCTGTGCTGAATACTTTACCTACCACGCATGTGAATACGTTTAGTCTTATGGTCGGCCATCATGGTGTTTCTGTCTTATCAGGACACGAGAGCTCCTGGTCGCCTTCCCCGCTGACTGTAGTGCGCATGCGCCAGTTCTCCCACCTGGTCAAGGTGGGTCCTTGGTATGTGGGCCGGACCGACTGGACTTGGCTGAACCGTTCTGACTGCCTCGCAAAAACAGTGAACCGCCCTGGACTAAGCCCAGTCCAGACCGGCCAGAGCGTCCGCGAAAATACGCTATTAGCCCTCACCTAAAGAAGAAAGAAGTCTTACCTTTTCCGTGACGTCACGGGGCCCAATATTATGGCGTATTTTTACACCACCTCGATGAGGAGGGTAGAAAAGGGTGTATCCTATATAAAATAAAATTGTTTATTTGCCTAAAGACTTACCACCGGGGTAAGGTTTGAAAATAACCTTTTGGTATCGGAAGCGGCGTGTGTTTACAATGTTTTGGAGTACAAACCTTTGGGGGGAGGCCCTCTCGCTGTGTAGGGGAATGCCCTTTGGGTTTTTTTTGTAAGTTCGTTATTGGGCACACCGTTTTTTTTGACCACTAGAGAGTCCTGTGAGCGAATTGTTGTGGGGCGAGGCAGCCTGGTCCCGCGGCTAAATTAAAGTTGTTTCATATTCGTTTTGGACGTTTTTTTAAATGAAAACTTTTTTTCTATGCCTGCCCCTCAGTGGGGGGCCTTGCACTATGTTAGGTCATCAGGACGCTTTCCCCCATTTCCCCCGAAGGTAGTTATTTTTTTCCCTTTTTCTAGCCTTTAATGGTACAGCCCCCCAACGGGAAGGGAAGCTCCCACCGTCGGAGAAGTTCCTTTTTTTTTTTTTGCGGCAGAGTTCCCATTAAAACAGTTTTTCAAATTTTTTTATTCATAAAAAGTCCCCAAACTATATATTTTAAAAGCTTTTCCCGGGGTTTTTGAATTCGGGGCCCAATTCGGGGGTTAGTTTTGTATTGGGGGAGTCTGGGGTTTTGACATGTTACGTAAACCAAAGTCCATGTATTGTATTGAAGTGTAGTTTTTTAAAATTATTTTGGGGCAAGCGAAAAACTTTTTCCCCCAAAAGAAAAACCTTTTATTCTTTCATTTGCACCTATTACAAGTGGAACTCCCGAAATTTTATTCGGGAAGACTTCTCGGTTGGTGTTTTTTTTAATGGAGATAACTGGCGGGGGACTCCGCCCTTCCACATGCGTTTTTTTTATATTATTTTTTGTTTAGAACTGTACGTTTAATGCACTTTCCCCGTAACCTTTTAAAAATTATG
>JACEEZ010021515.1:52479-80112 GCA_016584305.1 Chionoecetes opilio | reverse complement strand
CCCTTTTTTAAAGGGCTAGTTTGACTACCACATTTACCTTCCCCTAGGTACCATTCATCGACAACCCCAAAAGGAACGATGAAAACTTTTTGGGGCTGGCGCCGAATGTTTCTGACGGCTTTGAATCAGGGCAGGGTATTATAGCTAACGTCAACCACTACCCACTGAGGCGAAATTTAAAGTCACATGACACTTTCTGACCCATAGTAAGTTTTATCACCATGCAAAGAGCTTTTAATCTAACCCTTGAACCCTAACTTATTTTTTTATCAATAAAAAATTTGGTTTTAGTCAGATAACTGAATTATTATTTCTAGTTTTTTTTTCGAGGATTAGGAAAGGGGTTTTGTTAAGCCACACCTTCCAAAAATTTAAATAAAAACACATCGGGAAAGTGGTAAAATTTGAAATCCGGTAAAAGCATAAAATATGATATCATAAGGACAAGACAATACCTGTACGTACCTTTTTTTTTAATGCCTGATTTTGCTATCACAGAACCCCGAACAGCTACCCCATAGCTGTATAGTAGGGCACTTAGGGCGATTCGTTCACATTAGGTGAAGGAGTTTTTTGAGGGTCTTACCCTAAGCTTTTTGTGCCGCGAACCCCAAAAATCGAAGTTGGGTCCCCGTTAGCGGTAAGTTTTCGCGCCAATTTGAAATTTTGGAAATTTTGGCAATAAAATTTGGAAATTTTACAAATTGCAGAATGAAAACCCAGGGTCGTTAGAGACTCGTTTTGGACTCAAATTGAAGCTTATTAAGAGGAAAAAAATGTTTTGAGTACCCCGTGGTTGATTGTTGATTACTAAAATATAAGGAAATTTAGAGATAAGGGGAAAAAAAGGAAAAAAATATAAAAAGGAATAATTTTGGCCTTAATTCCACAAAAGCATGAAATGTTTCTGGGTATTGTTTTCATAAAGGACTCCCGGGCTGATTAATAGAAAATGGTAAATTTTCTCTGCTGCCCTCATGGTCGTTTTTTATGACTACGTAATAAAATTTTCGCAAAAAATTTAAAAAAATTCATTGGTAAATTTTAGAAATAGTATAAACCCGTAAATAAAATAAATTCATTTATTATATCGCCCCTTTTTCCTTCCCCAGGTCTCGCAATGAAATCGTGTTCATTTGCGGGAAACTAAGGGGAATGTGGTCCTTGCCCTGGGAGCCCAAGGGGATTTTTGGGAGTATGCTGCAAGTGGGCTCGAATAATCCTCAAAAGTGAACTCCTAGCTCTCAAGTTCTCTTCCGGGAAAATGGAGCGCCAAAAGAATCGCCGTCCAGGAGTTGGCAGAGGATGGAAGACTGGACCCTTAAGAAAGCCCTCGAGACCCTTTTCACCCAAGTAGACCCTGAGGCAGCGGGATCGGGAGAAGCCCCTTTGACAAGTTCCCATGACGTACGTCAAGTGGTCCTCTGCTTTTGAACTACACCGGGGTTTGTGCGGACAGGAGAGGGGCGCGCACCTGAAGACGTTGGAGGAGTTCGGACCGTTTTTTTCGCCATGAACCCCAAAAGCCCCCTACGCCGGTTCGCCCCGGTTTTACGTGGCCATGAGAGGACTCCGCCTCAAGAATCCAAGAGCGGGACGTACTGGAGAAAACATGGGTCGCCGAAGCGTTGGTCCCTTTTCACGCCCTTGGCTGCGCCATGCCTGGAACGGGGAAAACCGGACTCTGAAAGGTGACGGTGGGTTGTAGGGATCACGAAAAAATCCCCGACGAGGAAAAGTTCTTCTTGATCCAAGACGAATTTGCAAAAAGGGCCCAAATCATTCGGAAGTTCGTATTTCGGCATAAAAAGCACCCAAGGACAGCCCAGGGGTACGAAGAAGACACACGAGATGCCCCAAAGAGGTTGGGTCTTCTTCGCCAGCATAACCCCCTTCACTCGCGAGAAGCCCAACTCACCCCCCGCCCTTTCCCCCAAAGGTTTTTTCAGATAAGATGGGGCGCATGACAAGAAGGGAGATGGCAAGAAGCTCCTTGAAGTCGAAGAGGGAAGGATCAGGACTGCGCAGAAAGTCCAGGGGGGTCTGCATCGTCAGCCTACCAATACATTCAAAACGGGGGCAAGAAACCCAAAAGTTTAAATCGGAGGGAAGCGGGTGATTGTCACGGACCCTAGACTTCACTCGGCCCCCTGGCTCCCCCTCCAACTCGACAGCAGTTGGACCTTCAAAACCATCATCTCCAACTATGAGCTCCCCCTTTTCCCTCTTCCCTTTTGACGACCAAAAGGCCACCGGCGGGTTCACGCCCCAAAAAGTCCCCTTTCTCAGGGTTGGGAAAAGATGAACGCGGCGGTCTCCACGGCCTCGCAAACCCTTATCCTCTCCCTGCTGGTCCTCGACGGGAGGCTATCCTTCAGCAGCACCCGTTTCCGGCTAGCAAACTTTTAAAGGGCCTGGTTGGTCCCTCCCGCAGAGAGTTGCCCCCTGGGGGTTGGGACGGGGAGTTGCACCTTGTCTTTGACAGGGACGACATCGGCGCGTCCCCCAAAGACAAGACGAGGGAACAGCGAGCCCCCAGGTGGAGGATACGATATCGACATCCCAAACGCGACGAGGGTCCAAAACGGAATGACCCGGCTAAAAACTTGCCCCCAAAAGCAAAAGACTGCTATGACCCCCTTCATGCTCCCAAACCAGCACCCCTTTTGGGGGTTACGCGTCGTCTGGCGTGCGGACAAAGCCGTGGCAACTTTGGACCCGGGCGGAGCCCAAATTGCTTAGAACAAGAGGAAGCGGACATAAGTGATATTCATCTCTCCCTGTCGACAAAGATTGGGGCAACCCCTAGTTTCTCCGGACACTGCGTCCCGTCCTCCTCCTCCGACACTTCCCCAAGAACCCCCCAAACACGGCCCCCAGTTGGCAAGACGACTTTTAACGTTTTAGTCATCCCCCGATGAAATGGGGTTCACGCGGATGTGATCACGTCCTTCCATGCTCTGACTGGTTGCGACACCACTTGCGCCCTCTTGGAAAGGAAGTTGCAAGCTTTTCCCGTGTTTTCCCGGCGGCCGACCAGGCAACCCTCGACGCTTGGGACACTCCCAAGCCCTGGGGCCCTGACGCAAGAGACCCGGAGTGCGTGCCGATTCGTGAGCAGAATTTACGGATTTTACCCGTCTTGCGCAGGCGAGGTGGCGGGGGACTTTAGAAGAAAGGTTTGGGAGCACGGCCCTTTTTTGACAGTCAACGCCCCCACCCGCACATTATGCGAGCCCCCGTACAGGCCCTCGTCTGGGAGGGGGCTGGAAGAAGGAGTTTGGGGACCCCCGACCCCACCAATACGGCTAGGGCCAACCTGGGCCATCCCCTTCCCCCCTGCCTCCCGCCCCGAAAAAATATCATGGATGGGGTGCAGTCGGATGCAAGACGAATGCCGACCAATCGCTGCCGCTGTCAAAAAGCCGCAGACCCTTTCGGAGCTTTGCGTTGCTCCCCCCAGATGTGATCAACAAAGAGGAAGAGGGATGAGGCGCAGGGGGGTAGACGATAGATATCGATTTTTTTCAACTTGGAACTTGCTATCGAAGTAAGGGATTTTTTTTGTTCTAAATTTTTATTTTCAAAAATACGCGGAGGAGACCGGTTTTGTTGTTTTAAATTTTTTGTTCGGATTTAAAACCCGGGCATTCGGGCGGAAAAAAAGGCTTTCGCTTCCCTAGGTGAAGGAAGTATTTTTAGGGGCTTATCCCAAGATTTTTCAGTTTAAAAAACCCTGTTCTACGCAATAATTGTACCCCCCTTGCACAAATTCGTTTAATTAAATGGTCCTAAGAAAATTGTTTGTTATTTTTCTTTTTTTTTAATTAAAATTTAGTTTTTAATTATTAAGAACCAGGGTTAAGGCCAAAATTATTCTTTTAATTTTTCCCCCAATTTTTTTCCCCTTTTCTTAATTTCCATTATAGATAGTAAACCGAACAGATACAACCAGGATATCAATAAATTTTTTGCACTCTTAATAAGCTTCAAATTTGAGTCCAAAACGAGGTTTAGAGTTGGTTTCATCTGCAATTTTTAATTGCCAATTTTATTGCCAAATTTCAAATTGCAAATGCGCGAAAACTTCCCCCTAACGAGTGGGCCCAACTACGATTTCGGATCGCGGCACAAAAAGCTTTGGATAAGACCCTAAAATACTTCCCTTTACCTAAAGGTGAAGCGAAAGCCTTTTTTCGCCCCAAGTGACCCGAAAATAGGGCCTTGGGGGGTCCCCCCAGATATCATATTGTTTTACTTTATGGTCATCAAACTGTGTTGGTGCACCTAAAGGTTTCGATGAGCAGCAGTATGGAAGCAATTGCTCCATCCTGTTGACAAAATTGTATGCACTTTATATAAATGGTTTAGGTAATCTGCCAAGGTTCAGTTTTAAAAATCATGAGTGGTATAACTTTACCAAAACACATGTATCCTTGGTTAAACTAGTCAATGCTGTTGCAGTTAAAATACAAAAATATACAAGATATACAAATCTTCCCTTTAGGTTAGTACTTAGCATATAATACATGAACAGTCGAAAAACAATAATACATAAACATAATTAATAAATACTACATGAACAGTGAAACACCTAAGAGGCGTCTGTTCACTGGTTTCTATTCATGCCTTTCCAAAATCCACATTTTCTCTAACCATGCTCAGCGTGTAGGTCTCACGACCTCTTCGTGCTTCTTATTTTCTGATGTTCTTATGTTCTTAAGCTCCTGCAAACCGTATATATCAGGACTTTGATATAATAGTCCTACCATCTTAGGATCATCAGCAAACATACTTGCTGATATCACTGTTAACCACGAGGTAAATCGTTGATGGTAAATAAAAAATAATACAAGTGTATTATTTTCTAGTAGGCCGTAGATAATTTCGGCCATTAACTTCTCAGTTAAGTATTATACATAATTCTTCACTTCAGTTTATTAAGTATATACATGCTGCGTTATTATTACATAATGATATGAATATAAATAATAAGCTCACCACAGAGTTATATACCTAGAAGCGAGTCCCGCATCCCGCTGTAGGTGATGAGTGACGCCCGCAGCTAGCGCGGCGACCTCTGGCTTATCAAACCGTATTCCAACTAGGTTTTCGACACCACCATTGATATAGGACAAAAAAAAAAAACTAGTGCCACATCGTGTCTTCTGAGAAAATCTGGATCGTTTAGCATAAAATCTGCCAACAATAATAACAATTATACGAAAATGACGGCTAAATAAGTAGCGCAATAAAACATTGTTCTTGCAACTCTAGTGGTCAGCTATTTAGCCTTGTACTATTATAGTAAACACGGTTCCTGAATATACACACTTGCATGATTATGGTGCGTCTAGGTACCTTGCCGATGTGACACTATCTAGAGCAGTGGTTCTTAACCCTGGGGTACGGTACCACCAGGGGTACGAAACCTTACACCTGGGTCTACGAGATCATGCGACCAATTAATGCAATGTAATATTATATAAGGAGCTGGAAATATATATTTATAATAGTTGTTGTCAACAAAATTGTCTTAACACCTGGAGTCATCATTAACCCGTAAACTGCGGATTACCTGTGTTGACAATATCTCGTGTACGCGGGACTTTTGCCCAGGAATTCTTATAGTCGCTAAACAACTTGAATATGGCTCAATGTATTCGCATATGATTTGTGCAACCGAAAAAATATTTTTGTTGTCTAAAGTCTTGTCGCTATCTATGATGTACTTGCAAGATGAAAAGCGTGAGGTTTATGGAACCATGGTTACAGCTCGTTCACAGAAAACAGGCCGCAAGGGTCTGACCTCTCATAATCTCTCTGCACCGCGATAGAGAGAGACCTGTCAGCACTACACCTTCATGCTGGGAACTGGGGGTCACTGAGCCTATGGTGTGACCCTGGGTTCATTCTCAGGTAAAGAGTGTTGCCAGATTTCACCGCCGAAACATTGCCCACCTTTTTTAATTTGGCGCCGCCCCCCTCAAATTGGGCATACTCGCGTTTTCTTCGTGAGTGACCAAATGGCATAGCGCGCTTTAAGGGTTAAGGGGAGAGTCGCCGTGAATTTTAAATGCATCTACGGTCATGAATAATTTATAGGTATGTGATATTAGGACTCTTGCTATCACGTGAAAATTTCAGTTCGATCGATGAAAGGAAAAAATTGAAAAAAATTAAAGAGCATATTTTCGTCGGTTTGGTGAAATTTTGAATTGCATCTTCTCAGCCATTTTTTGCCGATTTCCTTGCTGACATGAGCATATGATAATTCATGTATTCTAACAATTTTTCTGAGAATATTTTGAAATTGTTTTGGAATTTTTATTTTTTTCATCAAAAAAAAAAAAATTAATGAAAAATTTTAAGGATAATTCCATTATATCAAAACTGAGACTAAAAACAAAATTTTATCAGAACAGATTAAATTTTTTTACGATATTGATTTTGTGTCTAAAGTTCGTGAAAACGTTCAATAAAAAAAGAGGAGATGAATTTTTGTTCATTTTTATACTAGTTTTGAGAAAAACGCGTTTGAAGTGTTGCTAAAGGTTTCTGCGCTGCAGTGAAGGTACTATACCGTCAATTGCTACTTGCATATGAATTTTATGTGATCAGTAATCACATCTCAATGCATGCATAAAAGGATCTGCACTTTGTCCTCCCTTAAAAGGTATTAAATTAATCGCTCAAAGGGCTGAGGGTCGTGCAGACGCCCACGACCCTCCCCTCATTGTGCAAGGTTCGATCAAATTCAACAGGTGCATAGCTTTCGGTTGGAATTCCTTGTCGTCTTCCTCTTCTTGTTTAATGTCTCTTCAGTGTAATTTCTCTCTTTTCTATCTTTCTAGTCCTTTCTTGATGTATACTATTGCCAAAAAATTTTGTGAACAGGTTGCACTTTTCATATCCAAAATGTTCCAAAATGTTACCTGGGTAACAAACGTCACCTAAGATTGGTTTTTTTATTTTTTATAAGCTTAGTTTGGATACATGGGAAAATTAGACATAAAACTATTCCATTTTTTTTTTTTTTTACAAGTTTGAAAGTTGAAATGCCCCTCGCTATGGGCAGTAAAAAAATGTTCCGACTGGAAAAAATTACATATTCGAAATCCAAAGGATAGGGTGTTGCCATAGACCCTATAACTAAAAATTCGTTATAGTTGAAAAATTATTTTCATAATTGTCAGGCGGACTCTCCCATTAAAGTCATACTAAAAGAACTTGTAAAATCTTTCAATCAATCATGGGGGCATTACGCCGGGGGCGCGTCGTCTCGGCCACCCTACGACGCCACTCCCGGGGGTCACCACGCTGAGTTCCCATGCAGGCTCCTTTCCCATACCAAGCAGGTCTCGACAAGAAGCATCAAACTTTGCCCCAGCAAACGAGCCTTGTGGCGCCCCCTTGGCTCCTCCACGCCCGGATTTCCTCTTACGCTACAACCCTGATGGGAAGGATCGGTTTCAGGGTAGCGGACCACATGCCCAAAATAGCCGAAGTGGCGCTGATGTACTTCTGAGGTAATAGGCCTCGATTCAGTCTTCACGGTGCAATCGCCTGATTTGACAGTACTCACCCCAGCGATACCCCAGATTCTGCGAAGACACTTATTACCAAAGGCATTTTTTCGTCTCTTCAAGTCCACTATTTAGAGTTCCATGCCGTACAACCATAGAGTAAGACAGGGATCACAAGCGGACTTGAAGATCCGGATCTTTGTCCTCTGCACAGGTACCGGCAAACGCCAAATACTCCGATGAGCGGAGTCCATAACACCGGGGGCTATCCAAATTCGCCGTAGGCTCTTGACGGGACACGCCGTCATATGGATCTGCGCTACCAAGGTATGTAAAAACCTTTCCAATGATCTCAAGTCCTCGCCACACGCATGAAAAGGACTGTACTGCTGTATCTAGTAAAGTCCCAACACCTGCGACCTTGGTCTTGAGCACAGGAGGACCTCAAGTCCCAAAGGCTTTGCTCCTCGTGCAGCACCTCGATAGCCATCACCAGACCTCCGCGACTCTAGCAAAGAGACTGCATTCATCGGGCAAAAACAAGATCGTGATCTGGTGGTGCGACGGATGCCTCCACCACTCACTTTGATCTACAACCTTGTCCAATACCCAGTCCATACAAGCGTTGAAAAGTGAGGCAAGGACGAACCCTTGCCTATTAATCTATTAGTTACCGTCATATTTCCCCTCTTTCTTATTTTACCGTTTTGACAGAGTTCTATATCGTGTGGTAAGTGTTCATGTGTCTGCTGGCCAGCACTGGCCACCTGCCCAAAAAAATAGCAGCAGGCAAATCTCGGCCCGGCAGCTCCGTCGTGGAAGGTTATGCCGCTCTCGCTCATAGCCTCATACCAAACGCAGTGCGGAAAGTGTAAACATGTCGCTCCTCGGGGACGGGTCCCTGAGGTGCTATACACTGCTGCCTTTGGTTTCGCACTTTACTTTCAACGTTTCTCTGGACCTGACATGAACAGTTCAGCAGGATTAGTTCCCAGTCGCTCTGTGTTAACAGCTAGTTAACTGATTTAGCTGAAGTATTTAAAAAAAACAAATTTGTGTCTGTGATTCCTGGTGAACGAGGCGCTCCCCACAGGGATGTAGTGGCTTGCCAGGGATGGTCTTGTTGTTACCCGCGTTGCTAAACGTTGTTGCATATTCCTTATGTCACTCTTATGCGTTCCCTTGGTGTGAGACGGAGGCGAACCCTGCTGGTCACTGGCGGACGAGCAGTGGACGCAAGGGGGCCGCAGTGGGCTAGTTAAGGTAGCAAGCACCCAAGTGTGAAACCTGCTGCTACGGGACAGGCGAGACCTCACGGGGCAGCTCCATTGTGCCTGCGACGTCATGAGGCGGGCGGGGACCACGTTGGTGTGGTAGCTGTAGGCAGAGTTTTTGTGCTCATGTGCAGTTTTGATGTGGTCTTGGTTTAATTTGTACAAACTATTACGGTCTTGTATTGTGAGGACTGGTTTATTGTTCTTGCTATTTCTTTGAGCAATTGGATTACTTTTTCATACACATTGATTTGTTGATGCCCATGAGGCTCGTTTTCAAAATGGAAATGCCGTAACTCTGACGACAGAGATAAAAAGACAGCTCTAGGAACTATTATGCTCCAGCAGATCCAGGCAACAAGGTGGATCCAGTTACGAGGATTCCTGGCACTCAGGCGGGACGATGATAGCGCTGGAAAAAACAATTATGTCTGAACATTACGACTACTACTGGACCAAAAATGGATTTGCTCCACTTATGCCACCCGAACAGAGGTTTCAAACAATATCACAATAGCCAGGTCGATGATGTCATTACGAGAGATTAAGATCATTACAAAATTAAAAATTGAAGAAAAAAGTCCCTGGATAGCGAAGATGATAATATTGAAAGTATTCCAAATTCCCTAAGTTTCCTGTAATTTAGAAATGCTTTCAAACCGATATTCTTCCAAAAATATGCATTGCTACTGGACTGAGGGACATTTAATCTGAGGTATAGGTTCCTTGCACGTGAACGTCACAGTCCTCGTTTGTGCAGCGACAGACGGCGGGAGATGCGAGCGTGGAGGACCAACAAACTGCACTGCCGCCTGTGGTTGCCGCATTATGGTAATTTTCCCCTACCAAATATTGGTAATCAGTATAAATTATATACATACGCCGATTAGGGTAACGCCGGGGTCAAGCTGACTAAGGGTACGCAGTAGGTCCAATGAAAAGTGAAATATAGATTATTCGAATTTGGCAGGGCTTTTTCTTATGTAAATTCGAATCTTAAGGGTGGTTTATCCTCTTCAAATTTTGTGGTTTGAGCACTCTTGCCATGGCAAAAATGGACTTATATATGTATATGCAAAACATAGCTTTAAAGTGCGATTTTGCATATGTAAGAATTGCTCAAATGCAAAAATGGAATAAGATAAAGCATCTTAGAATTCCATTTTACATAGAAAAATTGCATGCAAAGTGAGACAAAAGAAGTTGTTATACTGCGCACCCTCAAAACCAGGGGTACCAAAATAGTGGAATTGGGTTCACGATGTGGAGGAAGGTCAAGACCAGGGCGATGGTGCCCGACAGCTCTGGGAACTGCACCCAGGTTGATCAGGGAGGAGCATGTGTTCAGTGACAGAGGAGCCATCTGAAAGGTACCTTGTCACTTTGTACCAGAGGACATCCCCGGTTCGCCATCATGAGAAGCCTGCGTTCAAGGTGGATTCGGGCTCTCTATGATCTGTGGTGACATACGACTCCAACGAGAACTGGATCGTACTGCAAGGGACTCAAATAGGGCCAACACGGGTGGATAGGGTGGTACCTCCACGCCCATTGGAGCAGATGCTAGACGTCAAGCTCTTCGGAGTATATGCGTGTGCAACACAAACGAGTGGCCCTGGCCACACTTAATCACCCAGCATGACGGGCTACTTCATCTGACACTGGCCTTGACGGGACAGTGTGCAGCCTGCTGTCCAGCGTGAATGAGATGCAGTACAAACGACAGAGTTCAGAGGAGTGCCAGGCGGTGAAGATTTCACGGAGATACCGGAGTAAATCCTGTCAACATGTCCAATGACCAGCAGGTCTCCTACAAGTGGCCAGGCTGTGAAGCGGGGCGTCTCTCCGTCCGAGCTGCAGGAGATCAGTGTGCAAGGGGTCCCACTCCAGATGGCTCACCACAGCCCAGCGTCGTGTACATGGGACCAGAAAGCATGGGAACTGACTGGAAAAGAAAACTGCACACCTGGAAATCCTAGTCAAGTACTGCATGCATGTGTACTTCAAAACTCTACTACGACATCAAGGTTCCATCAGACTAGAGGACGGCCCCAAGCACATCCCACGCAGCCTCAGGAGTGATGAGGTCGCCCAGCCCAAAGAAGGTTCCAACACAGCTGTGCCTTCTATCGTGCGGACAGGGAGCA
Source organism: Chionoecetes opilio (assembly GCA_016584305.1). Classification (NCBI taxonomy): domain Eukaryota; kingdom Metazoa; phylum Arthropoda; class Malacostraca; order Decapoda; family Majidae; genus Chionoecetes; species Chionoecetes opilio. The sequence continues at coordinate 69,165 of JACEEZ010021515.1, read as the reverse complement.
TGGTTCGAACACTCAGAAGGTGTCCTCCTCTCGACTGAATGGCGAGTCAGAGTGAGGGACGAAAGCAGGTTCGCCGTGACCCAGACTTTTGAAGCGAGGGCTGGCGAGGAGTATGGGGACAACAGTGTAAGACTCGCATCACACCCAAGCTGACACTTGTCAGCACACCAGCTGCAGACACTGATCAGCTGGCAGCCTGGCCAGGTGACACGAGCCGGCATTCCACCGTTCACTGTCGGGGATCAGATCCAGGAGATACTGGTCAAGCAGACGAGGTTCCGGAGTTCTCTATCCACACTCAGAGCACCGAAAGAGTCGTGAAGCAGGTGGACAGAGGCTGCGGCAGCAGTGGGGCGCCAGAGACGGGTTCACCGCGGCTCGGGCCCACCACGTGTGGAGACCATGCCCTGGTTCAGGTTAAAAAGGACATGATGACACGTTTCTAGGCCAACGTAGAGTGTGACACTAGTGATGTGTGCCTGATGAACCAAACTGATTCAGAAAGAGCTTACCACGTTAGTCATTGGAACTCATATGGTGCATGAGGGCAATACACAGGACCAACGGACACTTGCGTACTCCCATTAAGCATTATTCGATAAGGATGCAATATAATATAGTGCGATTTTGATCAGTAGAATTGCTCAAATTGCAAAAGGGGAAAGAGAATAAATCGTCTATAATTCCATTTTACATAGGAAGTTGGCATGCCACAGTTGGAGGAAAAAGATTTTTTGTTAACCCTAACGACCATACTCTTCGAACTTCTTTTCCGTACGACGAAAGCTACAAAGCCTCCCTCGGTCGGTCGTTAACGCGTCGGGAAGGCGCGACTGGCTAAGACGAGTAATGACGGCACATCCAGTCATCACGTCACCAGCCATGACAAACAGTTTTTAAAACTTCTCGACCAATCACAAGTCAGCGAGACATATTTCCGGGCAAAAGACTGGATGCCAGACTGCCTCTCCCCGCCTTTGTACCGTCATCTCAAAACTAATTATAGTTTTATACGGAATGCTTGCGTTTAAGAGTTTTAATATATCAGATAGTAGAGTATAAGTAAGGAGCCTGTGTGTAAGTGTTTTGGTGGTAGAAGTGTGTATGGGTGAAATTAGTGATATTTGTGATATGGGGAGGCCCCGCGGCAAGGCCTTTCCGACACTGTGCCCGCCACAGTCACCTATCATAAACATTCTTTAAATCACCACCTTATTAAGGGGACACCACAGGCTACATTGATTAGATAATGACAAGTATATATAACATTCATCCATAATCACTAAGTTGTATAATACGAGTAATAAGAGTTTAATCCTGCCCAAAATGACAGTGGCGAGGAGTGGCGGCTCCAGCCGCCACACTCAAAAGCTTTGAGTAAACTAGTCAACTGCTGGGGCAGTAAATACAAAATATAAGATATACAAATCTTCCCTTTAGGTAGTACTTAGCCTATATGAACAGTAGAACCTACAATAATACATAAACATAATAATAAATACTACATGAACAGTGAACACCTAAGAGGCGTCTGTTTCACTCGTTTTCTATCATGCCTTTCCAAATCACATTTTCTCTAACCATGCTCAGTCGTGTAGGTCTCACGACCTCTTGTAGCTTCCTTATTTTCTGATGTTCTTATGTTCTTAAGTCTCCCTGCAAATCGTATATATCAGACTTTGATATAATAGTCCTACCAATCTTAGTATCATCAGCAAACTTGCTGATATCACTGTTAATCCCACTATGTAAATCGTTGATGTAAATAAAAAATAATAAGTGTATTATTTACGTAGTCTGGCCGTAGATACTGTCGGCCAATTTAACTCTTCAGTTTAATTATTTATACATAATTTCTCACCTTCAGTTTCTATTATGTATACATTTTGCGTATTATTACATAATGATATGAATATAAATTAATAAGCTCACCACAGAGTTATATACCTAGAAAGCGAGTCCCGCATCCCGCTGTATTGTGATGAGTGACGCCCGCAGCCTAGCGCGGCGACCATCTGGCTTATCAAACCTTATTCCCAACTAGTTTTCCGACACCACCATTTGATATTGACAAAAAAAAACTAGTGCCACCATCGTCTTCCTGAGAAAATTTTGGATCGTATTAGCATAAATCTGCAACAATAATATCAATTATACGAAAATGACGGCTTAATAAAGTAGCGCATAAACATTTGTTCTTTCAACTCCTTAGTGGTCAGCTATTTATCCTTGTACTATTATATTAAACACGGTTCCTGAATCTACACACTTGCCTGATTATGGTGGTCTAGGATACTTGCCGATGGGACACTATCTAGAGCAGTGGTTCTTAACCTGGGGTACCTGTACCACCAGGGGTACGAAACCTTACACCTGGGGCTACGAGACATGCTGACCAATAATGCAATGTCATATTTATAAGGAAGCTGGAATTATATATTTATAATTATTTTGTCTGTCAACAATAATTGTCTTAACCACCTGGAGTTCATCATTAACCCGTAAACTGCGGATACCTGTGTGACAATATCTCTGTGTACGCGGGACTTTTGCCAGAATTCTTATAGTCGCTAAACAAACTTGAATATGGCTCAATGTATTCGCCATATATTTGTGCAACCGCAAAAAATATTTTTGTTTTCTAAAGTCTTGTCGTTATTCTATGATTGTACTTGCAAGATGAAAAGCGTTGAGGTTTATGGAATCCATGGTACAGCTCGTTCACAGAAAACAGGCCGCAAGGGTCTTCCTCTCTAATCTCTCTGCCCGCGATAGAGAGAGACCTGTCAGCACCTACACCTTCCATGCTGGGCACTGGGTCACTGAGCCTATGTGTGACCCCTGGGTCATTCTCAGGTAAAGTAGTGTTGCCAGATTTCACCGGCCGAAAAATTAGCCCACCTTTTTTAATTTGGCGGCCGCCCAATTGGGCATACTCGCGTATTCTTAGTGAGTGACCAAATGGGCATAGCCGCGCTTTACGGGTTAAGGGGAGAGTCCGCCGTGAATTTTAAATTGCATCTACGGTCATGAATAATTTATATGTTGTGTATATTAGTACTCTTGCTATCACGTGAAAATTTCAAGTTGATCAGATGAAAGGAAAAATTTGAAAAAATTAAAGAGCCTATTTTTGTCGGTTTTTGGTGAAATTTTGAATTGCATCTTCTCAGCCATTTTTTGACCGATTTCCTTGTGACATGAGCATATGATAATTCATTGTTATTCTAACAATTTTTTCTGAGAATATTTTGAAAATTGTTTTGGAATTTTTTTATTTTTTTAATTGTTAAAAAAAAAAAAAAATGAAAATGAAAATTTTAAGGATAATTTTCCATTATATCAAAACTGAGACTTAAAAACAAAATTTTTCTCAGAACAGATTTTTTTACGATATTTGATTTTGTGTCCTAAAGTTTCGTGAAAATCGTTCCATAAATAAAAGAGGAGATGAATTTTATGTTCATTTTATACTAGTTTTGAGAAAAACGCGTTTGAAGTTTTGCTAAAGTTTCTGCGCTGCAGTGAAGGTACTATACCGTCAATGCTACTTGCATATGAATTTTATGTGATCAGTAATCACATATCAATGCATGCATAAAAGGATCTGCACTTTGTCCTCCCTTATAAAGGTATTAATTAATCGCTCAAAGGCGAGGGTGTCAGGGCGCGCCACGCCCCTCCCCTCATTGTTGCAAGGTTCGATCAAAATTCACCAGGTGCATAGCTTTCGGTTGGAATTCCTTTGTCTGTCTTCCTCTTCTTGTTTAATGTCTTCTTCAGTGTAATTCTTCTCTTTTCTCTCTTTTCTAGTCCTTTTTGGATGTATACATTTGTTCCAAAAATTTTTGTGAACAGGTTGCACTTTTCATATCCAAAATTGTTCCAGAATTGTTACCTGGGTAACAAACTTCACCCTGAAGATTGGTTTTTTTAATTTTTTTATAAGGCTTAGTTTTGATACATGGGAAAATTATCCATAAAATATTCCATTTTTTTTTTTTTTTTTACAAGTTTTGAAAGTTGAAATGCCCCTCGCTATGGGCAGTTAAAAAAATGTCCGACTGAAAAAAATTCCACTATTCGAAATCCAAAGGATAGGGTGTTGCCATAGACCATATAACTAAAATTCGTATATTGAAAAATTATTTTCATATTGTCACGGCGGACTCTCCCCTTAAGTCATACTAAAATAACTTGTAAAATCTATTCAATCAATCATTGGGGGCATACGCCGGGGGGCGCGTCGTCTCGCCCACCCTACGACGCCACTCCCGGGGGTCACCACGCTTGAGTTCCCATGCAGGCTCCTTTCCCATACCAAGCAGCTCTCGACAAGAAGCATCAACTTGCCCCAGCCACGAGCCTTGTGGGCGCCCCCTTGGCCTCCTCCACGCCGGATTTCTCTCTTACAGATACAACCCGATGGGAAGGATCGGTTTCAGGGTAGCGTGCCACATGCCCATATAGCCGAAGTTGGCGTTGATGTACTATGCAGGTAATAGGCCTCGATTCAGTCTCACGGTGCAATCGCTGATTTGACACGTAATCATCCCAGCGATACCCCATGATTCTGCGAAGACACTTATTACCAAAGGCATTTTTTCGTCTCTTCAAGTCACTATTTAGAGTCCATGCCTCACAACCATAGAGTAAGACAGGGATCACAAGCGACTTGAAGATCCGGATCTTTGTCCTCCTGCACAGGTACCGGCAACGCCAAATACTCCCGCTGAGCGAGTCCATAACACCGTGGGCTATGCCAATTCGCCGTAAGGCTTCTTGACGTGACCCGCCGTCATTATGGACTGCGCTACCAAGGTATGTAAAACTTTCCAAGATCTCAATGTCCTCGCCACACGCATGAACAGACTGTACTGCTTTATCTAGTAAGTCTCCAAACACCTGGACCTTGGTCTTGAGCCAGGAGACCTCAAGTCCCAAAGGCTTTGCCTCCTCGTGCAGCACCTCGAGAGCCATCACCAGGACCTCCAGCGACTCAGCAAAGATTACTGCATCATCGGCAAAAACAAGATCAGTGATCTTGGTGTTGCCGACGGATGCTCCACAATCACTTTGATCTACAACCTTGTCCAATACCCAGTCCATACAAGCGTTGAAAAGTGATGGGGCAAGGACGCACCCTTGCCTATTAATCTATTAGTTACCGTCATATGTCGCTTTCTTATTTTACCGTTTCGTACAGAGTTCTATACTCGTGTGGTACGTGTTCATGTGTCTGCTGGCTCAGCACTGGCCACTGCCCCAAAAAATAGCAGCAGGCAAATCTCGGCCCCGGCAGCCGTCGTGGAAGGTTATGCCGCTCTCGCTCATAGCCTCATACCACAACGCAGTGCGCACAGTGTAACAGGTCGCTCCTCGGGTGACGGGTCCCTGAGGTGCTCTACACTGCTGCCTTGGTTTCGCCACTTTCACTTTCAACGTTTCTCTGGACCTGACAGCCACAGTTAGCAGGATTTAGTCCCAGTGCTCTGTGTTAACAGCTAGTTAACTGATTTAGCTGAAGTATAACATTGTGTCTGTGATTCCTGTGAACCGAGGCGCTCCCCACAGGGCTGTAGTGGCTGCCCAGGAGGTCCTTGTTTGTTTACCGCGTTGCTCAACGTTGTTGCATATTCCTTATGTCGCTCTTAGCGTCCCTTGGTGTGAGACGGAGGCGAACCCTGCTGGTCACTGGCGTAGAGCAGTGACGCAAGGGGGCCCTCAGTGGGCTAGTTAAAGGTAGCAAGCACCAAGGGTGGGAAACCTGCTGTTACGGACAGGCGAGACCCTCACGGGGCAGCTCCACTTGTGTCCTGCGACGCTCATGAGTGGGCGGGGACACGCTGGTGTGGTAGCTGTAGGCAGAGTTTTTGTGTTGCAGTTTGATAGTGGTCTTGGTTTTATTTTTACAACTATTACCGGTCTTGTCTTGTGAGGACTGGTATTATTGTTCTTGCTATTTCTTTGAGGCAATTGGATTACTTTTTCATCCACATTGATTTGTTGATGCCATGATGGCTCGTGTCAAAATGAAATGCCGTAACTCTGACGACAGAGATAAAAAGACAGCTCTTGGAACTCTTATGCTCCAAGCAGATCCAGGCAACAAGGTGGATCCCAGTTTACGATGGATTCCTGGCACTCAGGCTGGACGATGATAGCGCTGGAAAAACAATTTATGTCTGACATTACGATACTACTGGAACAAAATGGATTTGCTCCACTTATGCCACCCGAACTGAAGGTTCTAAACAATATCACAATAGCCAGGGTCGATGATGTCATTTACGAGAGATTAAGATCATTACAAAATAAAAATTGAAGAAAAAAGTCCCTGGATAAGCGAAGATGATAATATTGAAAGTATTTTCAAATTCCCTAAGTTTCCTGTAATTAGAATTGCTTTCAAACACGATATTCTTCCAAAAATATGCATTGATACTGGACTGAGGACATTTAATCTGAGTATAGGTTCCTTGCACGTGACGTCACAGTCCTCGTTGTGCAGGCGACAGACGCGGGAGATGCGAGCGTGGAGGACCAACAAACTGCACTTGCCGCCTGTGTTTGCCCGCTTATGGTAATTTTCCCCTACCAAATATATGGTAATCAGTATAAATTATATACATACGCCGATTAGGGTACGCCGTAGTCAATGCTGACTAGGGTACGCCGTAGGTCCAATGAAAAGTGAAATATAGATTATTTCGAATTTGGCAGGGCTTTTTCTTATGTAAAATTGAATCTTAAGGGTGGTTTATCCTCTTCAACTTTTTGGTTTGAGCACTTCTTGCCATGCAAAAATGGACTTATATATGTATATGCAAAACATAGCTTAAAGTGCGATTTTGCATAGTAAGAATTGCTCAAATGCAACAATGGAATAAGATAAAAGCATCTTAGAATTCCATTTTACATAGGAAATTGGCATGCCAAAGTTGAGAAAAAGAAGTTTTGTTATACGGCGCACCCTAACCAGGGTACCAAAATAGTTGGATTGGGTCACGATGGGAGGAAGGTCAAGACCAGGGCGATGGTGCCCGACAGCTATGGGAAACTGCACCCAAGGTTGATCAGGGAGGAGCATGTGTCAGTGACAGAGGAGCCATCTGAAAGGTACCTTTGGCACTTTGTACCAGAGGACCCGGTGCCACCTGAGAAGCCTGCGTTCAAGGTGGCTCAGGCTCTCTATGATCTGCTGGTGACATACGACTCCACCGACTCACTGATCGTACTGCAAGGTGACTCAACTAGGGCCAACACGGGGTGGAAGGGTGGTACTCACGCCCATTTGGAGAAGATGCTGGGACGCAAGCTCTTCTGGAGTATATGCGTGTTGCACACAAACGAGTTGCCCCTGCGCCACCTTATCACCAGCATCGACGGGCCTACTTCATCTGACACTGGCTTCACGGGTCCAGTGTGCAGCCTGCTGTCCAGCGTGAATGAGATGCAGTACAACGCAGAGTTCAGAGGAGTGCCAGGCGGTGAAGATTTCACGGAGATACCGGAGTAAATCCTGGTCAACATGTCCACTGACCAGCAGGTCTCCTACCAGCTGGTCCAGGCTGTGAAGCGGGGCGTTCTCCCGTCCGAGCTGCAGGAGATCAAGTGTGGCAAGGTGTCCCACTCCAGATGGCTCACCACAGCCCAGTCGTTCGTGTACATGTGGACCAGAAAGCATGGACTGACTGGCAAAGAACTGCACACCCTGGAAATCCTAGTCAAGTACTGCCTGCAGGTGTACTTCAAACTCTACTACGACATCAAGGTTCATCAGACTAGAGGACGGCCCCAAGCACATCCTCACGCAGCTCAGAGTGATGAGGTCGCAGCCCAAGAAGGTCCAAACAGCTGTGCCCTTCTACGTGCGGACAGGAGCATGGTTCGCACACTCAGAATGTGTCCTCCTCTCGCTGATGGCGAGTCAGAGTGAGGACGACCGCAGGTTCGCCGTGACCCAGATTTTGAAGCTGAGGGCTGGCGAGGAGTATGGGGACACCAGTGTAAGACCTCGCATCACACCCAAGCTGAACTTGTCAGCCACCAGCTTGCAGACACTGATCAGCTGGCAGCCTGGCCAGGTGCACGAGCCGGCATTCACCTGTTCACTGTCCGGGGATCAGATCCAGGAGATCCTGGTCAAGCCGTACGAGGTTCCGGAGTTCTCTATCCACACTCAGAGCACCGAAAGAGTCGTGAAGCAGGTGACAGAGGCTGCGGCAGCAGTGGTGGGGCCAGAGACGGGTTCATCCGGGCTCGGGCCCACCACCGGGAGACCATGCCCTGTTTCAGGTCTAAAAAGGACATGATGGACACGTTCTAGGCCAACGTAGAGGCTGTGACACTGTGATGTAGTGCCTGATGAACCAACTGATCAGAAAGAGCTTACCACGTTAGTCATTTGGAACTCATATTGGTGCATGATGCAATACACAGGACCAACCGGACACTGCGTACTCATTTAAGCATTATTCGATAAGGATGCAATATAAAAGTGCGATTTTGCATAGTAAGAATTGCTCAAATGCAAAACTGGAAAGAGATAAAATCGTCTTATAATTCCATTTTACATAGGAAGTTGGCATGCCAAAGTTGAGAAAAAGATTTTTTGTTAACCCTAACGACCATCTCTTCGAACTTCTTTTCCTTACGACGAAAGCTACAAAGCCTCCCTCGGTCGGTCGTTAACGCGTCGGAAGGCGCTGACTGGCTAAGACGAGTAATGACGTCATCAAGCTCATCATCAGTCACCAGCCAATGACAAACAGTTTTTAAAACTTCTCGACCAATCACAAGTCAGCGAGACATATTTCCGGGCAAGAATGGCATGCCAGACTGCCTCTCCCCGCCTTCTGTCCCCGTCATCTCAAACTAATTCTCGTTTTATACGGAATGCTTGCGTTTTAAGGAGTTTTAATATATCAGATAGTAAGATGTATAAGTAAGGAGCCTGTGTTGCTAGTGTTTTGGTGGTAGAAGGTGTGTGTATGGGTTGAAATAGTGAATATTTGTGATATGGGGAGGCCCCGCGGCAAGGCCTTTCCGACACTGTGCCCCGCCATCAGTCACCTCATCATAACATCTTTAAATCACCCTTATTTAAGGTGACACACAGTGCTACATTGATTTAGATAATGACAAGTATATATAACATCTCACCATAATCACTAAGTTGTATAATAACGAGTAATAAGACGTTTAATCCTGCCCAAACCTACAGTGGCGGAGGAGCTGGCGGCTCCAGCCGCCACACTCAAAAGCTTTGAGTAAAAACCCGCAGTTATCCGCCTCACCTGTGCCTTCCTGAAGAAGACAGTCAGCTCCCACGCCTGTGATAACATCATTGGATATCACCAGAGATCATAGGATTCCTCAAGGGGTTCTCGCTCCCCTATTAAATATTACCAAAGACATCTATCTCCCTTGGTGAAGTTGGTGTTGATATCCATCCACCTCACGGGCTTCATCATGCTGCTGCTGCTGCTGCCGAAGGCCGCGCTACCAGACGTGGATGAGTCCCTTGCTTGTATTTCATCTCTTTACTCATATATATGAATAATATCCATCCAAATGCAATCATGTCTACATTCACCTATAAAAAAGATATTTCATAGCATACCAAGCAATAATGAGCATGCCTGAGACTTCCGACCTCTGCTAATACCGGTCTTGAGCAGTCGTTGGCCAGTGTGCACGTTAACGACGAAACCTACGATTTTCCGCACTGTGGGTTCCGTCGTTGGACTAACGACCAAAAAAAGGTCTTTAAGTGTTTTGTGGCTTCTGGCCCTGGTAGCACTGACAGCAGCCAAATCTCGGCCCGGCAGCCGTCGTGGAAGGTTCTGCCGCCCTCGCTCATACCACAACGCACAGTGTAACAGGTCGCCCCTCGTGTCCCTGAGGTGCTCTACACTGCCTGCCTTGGTTTCACCACTGTCACTTTCAACGTGTCTTTGGACCTGACAGCCACAGTGAGCAGGATTTAGTCCCAGTGTTCTGTGTTAACAGCTAGTTAACTGATTTAGCTGAAGTATAACACTGTGTCTGTGATTCGTATGAACCGCAGCGCTCCCCACAGGGTTGGAGTGGCTGCCCAGGAGGTCCTTGTTTGTTTACCGCGTTGCTCATCGTTGTTGCAGATTCATTATGTCGCTCTTAGCGTCCCTTGGTGTGAGACGGAGGCGAACCCTGCTGGTCACTGGCGTAGAGCAGTGACGCAAGGGGGCCCTCAGAGGGCTAGTTAAAGGTAGCAAGCACCAAGGGTGGGAAACCTGCTGTTAGGGACAGGCGAGACCCTCACGGGGCAGCTCCACTTGTGTCCTGCGACGCTCATGAGTGGGCGGGGACACGCTGGTGTGGTAGCTGTAGGCAGAGTTTTTGTGTTGCAGTTTGATAGTGGTCTTGGTTTTATTTTTACAACTATTACCGGTCTTGGTCTTGTGAGGACTTTAGTATTATTGTTCCTGCTATTTCTTTGAGGCAATCGGATTACTTTTTCATCCACATTAATTTTTGTATGACGTGATGGCTCGTGTCAAAATGAAATGCCGTAACTCTGACGACAGAGATAAAAAAGACAGCTCTTGGAACTCTTATGCTCCAAGCAGATCCAGGCAACAAGGTGGATCCCAGTTTACGATGGATTCCTTGCACTCATGCTGGACGATGATAGCGGTGGAAAAACAATTTATGTCCAGAGCTGGGCACTAAATACATTGAATGTATTTAAATAATAAATACTAAATACATGGGAGAAATGTATTTAAATACTAAATACTAAATACATTTTACGATTGTATTTAAATACGAAATACTAAATACATCAATTGTATTTAAATACATTTGTAAATACATTTTAAATACAGACAAATTATAACATGTCCGAAAAAAATGGATTTCCTTAGGATTTCCTTAATTTTTGGGTTTCCTTAGAAATTTCCTTCTCGGGCCTAAATTTACTTCAAATAATGAAATTTCCTTGAAAGTGGAAACACTGGTTCACTGTAACATCAGGGTTGCCAGATAGTTGGGCGGGTTTATGGCCAAAATAACATAATATGAGTATTTATATTTAAATACAATGTATGTAAATACTCATAAAAGTATTTAAATACTGTATTTAAATACATGACAACCAATGTATTTATAAATACATTTATAAATACACAAATGTATTTAAATACGTATTTAAATACAAATGTATTTAAATACTGCCCAGCTCTGTTTATGTCTGACATTACGATACTACTGGAACAAAATGGATTTGCTGCACTTATGCCACCCGAACTGAAGGTTCTAAAAAATATCACAATAGCCAGGGTCGATGATGTCATTTACAAGAGATGAAGATGATTACAAAATAAAAATTGAAGAAAAAAGTTCCTGGATAAGCGAAGATGATAATATTGAAAGTATTTTCCCTAATTCCCTAAGTTTCCTGTTATTAGAATTGCTTTCAAACACAATGTTATTGCAAAGAAATGCATTGATACTGGACTGAGGACATTTAATCTGAGTATAGGTTCCTTGCACGTGACGTCACAGCCCTCGTTGTGCAGGCGACATACGCGGGAGATGCGAGCGTGAAGGACCAACAAACTCCACTTGTCACCTGTGTTTGCCCGCTTATGGTAATTTTCCCCTACCAAATATTATGTTAATCAGTATAAATATACACTGCTATCTTTGTAAATGTTTGTTCTATAATATTACATAAGAACATAACAAAATAAGGAAGTTACAAGAGGCCTTGAGGTCTACACGTGGTAGTTCCTGTTACCTAACACTACCTACATCCACCTTTCATCCCCATCCATGAACCTATCCAGCCCTCTTTTAAAGCTCCCTAATGACTCCGCACTAACTACCTGTCTACTGAGTCTATTCCAATCATTCACCACCCTATTTGTGAACCAGTTTTTCTCTTTCTTTTTTAAATTACGCTTTTCCAGCTTGAATCCGTTACTTCTTGTTCTACCCTGGTTAATAGCCGTAAGAACTTTTCCTACCTCTCCTTTATTAAATCCCTTTATCCACTTATAAACTTCTATCAGATCGCCCCTTACTCTGCGTCTTTCGATTGAGTAACTTTAAAAGCTGCAAACTCTTCTCATAACTAAAGTTACGCATCCCTTGAATAATTTTGGTCATCCCTCTCTACACTGATTCTAACAAGGCTATATCCATCCTGTAATATGGAGACCAAAACTGAACCACATAGTCTAGGTGAGGTCTGACTAGAGCCAGATAAAGCTTTAGAATAACTTCCGCACTTGTACTTTTAACACTTCTGGTTTAACACTCTATTAGCTCTATTTCTAGCTTCAATACATTGTATCTTAGGTCGGAGGTCTGGGTTCACCCTCACTCCAAGATCTTATTCACCTGATCTTTTCAGCGATACATTGCGTATGGTGGTGTATCTATTACCAGGGTTTTTTCTACCAACATTCATAACGCGCACTTATCAATATTAAATTCCATCTTCCATCTAACTACCCACTCATTAAGTTTATCTAAGTCTCCCTGCAATATGTTTACATCAGACTGTGATCCAATAATCCTGCCTACCCCTAGTATCATCAGCAAGCAAACTTGCTGATATCACTGCTACTCTCACTATCCAAGTCGTTGATGTAAATAAAAAATAGTAATGGACCCAAAACAGACCCTTGTGGAACTCCACTTGTCACCTGTCCCTATTCAGATTAAGAACCATTAATTGTAACCCTTTGTTGCCGATCACTTAGCCAAGCTTTGATTCAACGAAGAACCTTCCCATCTATTTGATGAGCCTAAACCTTATTTAAGAGTCGCTCGTGTGGTACTTTGTCGAATGGCTTACTAAATTCCAGGTATATTATATCATAATGACAGACACACACCAACAGCGACGGCTGGTTCACTCGCTGTAGGCCTATTTAGGACAAAACCATGGAGTGGACGAGGGAACAGACGGTACAATTGATAGATTGTTACCGCGGACACACTTTGCTCTGGAATCCTACCCATATTCTATATAAACATAGATTTAAGAGGGCCGATGCGTGGCGTGAAATCACAGCAATTCTAAAAGCGGAGAAAGATGAGGCAGAAAGAAAAATGAAAAACCTTATTGCACAGTTCAGGAGAGAACTTAAGAAAACAGAGAAAATCTGGCAATGGAGTTAATGATGCGTACATTAGCCAGTGGTTTGCATTCGAAAGCATGCTATTTCTGGTTGACAAACACACGCCACACAGGACATAATATAGTCCGCCCAGACATTAAGTCGGCGTCTCCTCCGATGCCCACACACAATTACTACGGCAGCAGCTGTCGCCAAGGCGTCCTCACACCCCGACATGACCTTCACGTCTCCAGAGACTAGTGTGGACGGCCTCACAAAGTCTACTCTTGTTGCCAACATTTCGCCAACATTGTAACACACAAATAACTCTTACATTGTTGTAGACATGTCTCCAAATGTCGGTTGTTGTGTTTCGCGCAGTGTTTTCAACTTGTCTGTAGACAAAATGTTGCCAGTGTGGACGCACCATAAGCTGGCATATGAAAGGTCACCATTCTGTCTGTGATGAGAGTCAGCTACACAAAATATTGCCTGATTTTGCTATATCATACTATTCGGCCTAATTTTTCATAGTCATCCTTGCTACTGGACTTCAATGGGAAGTCAATCGGATTCAATGGAATTTTTGTTGTAGTAATAATTACTTCGGCGGTTAAAAGAGATAATTATATTTATTGTTTGATAATTATTAATCATAATGCATATGAACCCGCTGAGTACCAGTAAATATAATCAAAAGTAGTACACTCACAGCCCAGCAGATTTTGGGTATTTATTTTATTATTATTAAAAAGGTGAAAAATTTAGAAAACAAAAATTATCACTTCTCGAGAAAAATAATAGGGGTCCTAGGGGGGTGGGGCACCCTCAGACATCAGATAATTTAAGGTTCCCGCGCGCCTAGCCCTCAGCTGAGTGCGCAGCATGGCAGATCTACGATGCGTCCAGTTTTCGGGTGGCGGTTATTTTCACACCACCCGAGCATCATGTGTGCCTTCATAGTTCATATATACTACGGATGTATCACATAATGTCATAATAAGTCAATTTCAAGTGTGATAAGTGGACATGGTAAAGTTTTCTAAATGAGGACGTGTGGTAGCAGCGACCTCGCGTCCCGGTAACCATGGCGACGGGCGGCCATAATAGATTTGTACCCTTTCTATCTGTATCCTTATGTAGGATGTCCTTTGTCCCTCCGTAATGACTCCTGCGCATCCCCCGTCCCAGCAACCCTATACTTGAGGGTTGTCACGTATATAAGGCATATCCCATACCAATCTCAAGTCAATAGCTACCATAGAACAGGAGTAAATAAAAGTCTAAAGTCGCGGCGAAAAAAGTGGATAAGCTCGCGCCTCTAATCCGCCCCCCCCCCTTACCCGCACGGCGTGCCCACGTAGTTGCCGGGTACCGCCACTGTTGCCCCACAGATCAAGCAGTGCCCCATACCCTTTTCAGTCCATTCCTTACCATAGAAGCCACGTACCAGATTTTTAAATGGCGGACGCACAGTGCGTCGCTAGGACTGGGCGTTGCATACATACTGGACGCATCACGTGCGTCGCTGTTATCCAGCGGGTTAAGTGGTCCGGGTACTATTTCTCCAGTTTTGGGAGATAAAACTGAACTCTTGTAAAGTGATGAAGGGCAGGCTTCTGATAGGAGATTGGGGTGTCATTCAAGAATGCCTTCAGTTATTTCATCAGAAAATGCACAAGCTCAGTTGCGTCAGTGGGCTGGTGATTATCAGATTTCTCACACAGCTGTAAATTCGTTGTTAGCAGTCCTCAGACAACATTATAATGCTTCTCTTCCTATGGGTGCACGCACATTATTGAAAACCCGTCAAAAAATCTTCACTTATAAAATACATATGTGGAGGCCATTATTACCATTTTGGTTTGCTCAAAGTCATAGATAACTTTATATCTAAGAATACATCTGAAGAATCATTGCAACTACTTAAACACTTTGGGTTGTCCATGAAAATAAACTGTGATGGCATACCATTACATCGAAGTTCCAAAGCACAGTTTTGGCCAATTTTGGTTAGTTTTTTGTGCGTAGGTCTCAAATCTAAGGATTCACCAGTAATTGTTGGGATATTCTATGGGTCATCAAAACCTAAGGATGTTGATGAGTACCTAAATTAATTTATTGATGAATTGGAAAACTTATCCAAAGGGTATACTTTTGGTAAATTCCTGTTAAAGTGGCTTGTTTTGTTTGTGATGCACCTGCACGACAGTTTCTAAAAGTAATTATTTCTTATAATGGTTACTCAGGATGTGAAAGGTGTCAGCAGGTTGGTGAATATGAATTTGGAACTGTGGCATTTCCAGAACTAAACTGTGCTACAAGATCAGATCAAAATCTTTTCTCTCAAAGTGACAGTGATCATCACCGAGGGATATCTCCTCTAACAAAGATCAATATTATAAACAGTTTAGTCACAACATTTGTGTTGGATCCTATGCATTTAGTTTATCTAGGCATAATGAGAAAGTTGCTAAACTTAGGGCTTAAAGAACCATTAAACGTAAGGATAGGGTCTCGGAAGAAAGTGTATATCTGCTACTCTTATTAATACGGTAAAATATATGCCAGCAAAATTTAATCGGAAACCTAGGTCACTGGATGAGCTTGACAGATTCAAAGCAACAGAGTTATCACAATATCTTTGGTTAATATCATTTTGGCTTTTTATAAACAAAAGTATCATGCACATTCTAAATTTTCGAAGGCATACAAGACAGTAAGGTAGCACCAGTGCTTCCATTTTAGGGTAAAATACCCTAAACTAGGGTATTCAGACCCCTGCTAGGGTAGCGGTTAGGGTAATGCATAATCTAGGGTAATTCTAGGGTAATCAGGTGTTTGTCAATTTTTTTCAATTCAAATTCAAAGGATTCATTGACGTAAAATCAGTGTTTAATTTTCATTTTTTATACACACGAAACTTTATTTATGTAAGGCTAGCGGAAATCTACTGGTGTCACCCTTCATAGATCCCCGTTTTCTGTTTCTGCTCTGGGCGGGTTTAGTGTTGCCCGATGACGAAAATTTTCACCAGATGACGAAAATTGGTGAAATTTCTAAGACAAAGTCAGTTGCCAGTTTTATTATTGCAAATGACCCAATCGAAAAGTCTGCACGGAAAATTGAACTTCGGGTGTGTGCTTTTCTATCAGAACATCACTTGCCCATTTCCTTATGTGAACCCTTACTAGACCTCCTAAAAGCCATGTTTCCTGATGCGATGTCTTTAAAAAAAGTAAAACTAGGGAAGCAAAGAACCTCAAACATAATAAGACAAGTGCTTGGAAAGCATTTTCGATCGGCACTGAACTCTTTGGAATCTTACGTGAAAGGTTTTTTCTGTAATTATAGATGAGACAACAGACAGGAGTACAACTAAACAATTGTGCGTATTAGCACAATATTTTGAGAAAGATAAACTTGAAAACTCTTTCGTAGGTTTAATAGAGGTTAATGATAGCTCAGCTGTAGGACTGTTCAATGCCATGAAGGAATGTTTCACATCAAAACATCCTAATATTGGTTGTTTTGCTACTGAATCTACTTGTTAAAAGAATATTTGCCCGTC
>JACEEZ010021515.1:0-52398 GCA_016584305.1 Chionoecetes opilio | reverse complement strand
TTTTTTTTTTTCTATGAAATTTGCTACGACGTCCTAGATAAACTTGTTGAAAAAACTACAGATGCTGCCCGAATAGCCGTATGCTCGTATGGGCTGCTTACACAAATTATGTTATATAACTTTATTAACGTATGTATTATGTATGGTAAGCATATTAAAGTGTTTAAGTGTTTAAAGTGTTTAAAGTGTTTAAAGTGTCTCTGAATGTGGCCCCAGGGGCTACATTCAGAGAGGCTAACTTCCGGTCTTCACGACCTAGTGACTTCCAACAGCTGTTTTGGGCAACTTTTGGCATTCTTCGGGCAGATTGATGACGTACTTAAAGACGTTGAGCTGTCAAAAACAGGCAACTGCCTCCAGGCAGTTGTAGAGCACGTAATATACATAAAAATACTCATAAATTGAGTATATATGATATTTTCTGACTCAAGAACTGAACAGGGCAAGTATACAAATGAAATTAGGCCATAAAACTATCTCCTACACTCGTGGTGAGTTTATTATGGGGTGATGGGCCGAGTGGTGAACGGCGGCACCTCACCGAGACCCTGAGTGAGACCACCTCGCTTCACCACCCCGGCGGGTAGCTGCCACTAACCGCCACGCATCAGACTGAAGGTATAATGGCTCCCTTTTCCTTAATAAAACCCCAAGCCCTTGTTCATCCAGCCGTGATGGGTATCTCCTCCTTTTCCTCCTAGCCTTTTCTTGTAGCAGTTGGTGGTAGTTGTGGTAGTGGCAGCGGTGATAGTGGTAGTGGTGGCAGCAGTAATAAAATATAAGCCGTGTAACACACATTTCAGCAAGTGTTATTGGAGTGGTCTTCGTACTAAGACGATGCTTGGACGACAAAAACACGGCATATATTTTATTACTGCTGCTTCTGCTGCTGCTATTGCTGCTGCTGCTACTGCAACTGCTGCCGGCTGCTGTGGGAAGGGGTTGGGAGGAGGAAGAGGGGGAGGAGGAGAGGGAGAAGCTAGGAGGTGGAGGAGGAGGAGGAGGAGGAGGAGGAAGAAGTACCTTTTCTTATAGCAGTTGGTGGTGGTTGTAGTGGTGGCAGCGGTGATGGTAGTGGTGGTGGCAAGAGTAATAAAATATAAGCCGTGTAACACACATTTCAGCAAGTGTTATTGGAGTAGTCTTCGTATAAGAAAAGGTTAGGAGGAGGAAGAGGAGGAGGAGAAGCTAGGAGGTGGAGGAGGAAGAAGGGTGGAGCATTTTGGTGTGGATAATGAATTTGTTTATAAACACAGCTGAGAGCGTGGAAGCCTTGTGATTGGCTGAAACTTTTTGAGAAATACTATGTGATTCGCTGGCGAGGCTGTGACGTAATTGTACTCGCTCAGCCAATCAGCTATCGAAGCCCATAGTGACACCGTAGCGCCACTCCCATATCTCGTACCAGAATCCCCGCGACTTCCGGGTTGTACAAATAGAGGAAGTTAGTTAAGCTAAACACCGTGCCCTTTAACTCTCTCTGAATGTCTGCCCTGGATACTTCCTACCTCTGCTAATACCAGTCTCGAGCAGTCGTTGGCCAGTGTGCATGTTTACGACCAAATCTACGACCTAGCCGCGCTGTGGGTTCGTGTTACCACCGAAGTCGGACTTCCTACGAAAAAAAGGTGATAAAGTGTTTCGTGGGTTTTCGCCCTGGACTAGTCTCGCTTAGTTTCCGTTCGCACACCGGAATGAGTAATCATGTCGGCATCTTCAGCAGTTATCAAATTTGCGTTCAAGGACCACAAGGAGTTTTTTTATAAGAAACACGGAAACCGGAAGCACACAGCAGTTTGTACTTTCTGCAAGCACAGCATCACGGACAAGGCTGACACGACGTCGGCTTTTATCAAGCACTTGCGGCGATCCCATCAGGACAAGTATGTGTTACATACATGCTTATATAGTTAGACGAATTCCGGAATAGGCTATAGAGCCTGTGACTCCAACTCATTATATATCTGACTGCCACAGGACAAAACAATTTAGTATTTACGCAGTACAGACCAAAAACGTTCAGATAATAAGTCATATTTAAAAATAATATTTCTATATGCCTGTTCTTGGTCTTGCTCTGTTTCGGAGGGTCTGGTCTTGGTCTTGGTCTCGGAGGGTCTTGGTCTTGGTCTCGGAGGGCTGGTCTTGGTCTCGGAAGGTCTGGTCTTGGTCTCGAAGGGTCTGGTCTTGGTCTCGAAGGGTCTGGTCTTGGTCTTGGTCTTGGTCTCGGAGGGTCTGGTCTTGACTACAACACTGCCCTCTACGCATGGCTGTAGCTCCGAAACTAACCACAGGATTTTATTGAAAATAACCTCATTGTGATTCCCACACAAAGTTATCACAATAATTATAAACCTAAACCTAACCTAACCTAACCAAACGTTTTTCTAACCTAACCTAACCTAGCGGTCTGCTGAAAAGGGCGAACGCCTGGAGAATATGCGGCCCGGCAGCCGTCGTGGAAGGTTCTGCCCAAAGACCCTACACGCAAGATAGGAAAGCAGGTGTTTCAGAGTGTGCTGTCCATTGGGTAAAGTGTTTGGACAGCCGCTAGGTGGCAGCACCGGCGCTCGTTGTTTTATTGTATATATATTAGTTGTCACTTTTCTCGAAAGAACATGTCGTGGGCTAGTGGATAGCGCGCCCAGTTGCGTCTCCGCGGGCATGGGTTCAATTCCCACCTAGTAATAGTTTATTTCAATACATATTATTATCATGTCTGATTGTGTATGTGTGTGAGTGTGTGCTAAAAAGGCATAGAGCATTAATCTTGATTGATGTCAGAGAAAGTAATAATTGGATTTATATAAGTCTCAATCAAGTTGCATTGGACGACAACAGATGGCGCTTGTGTTAGACATCACAAATTATACTTAGGCTAGGGTCTCAGCTTTCCTATCTTGCTTGTAGGGTCTTTGGTTCTGCCGCTCTCGCTCATACCACAACGCAGTGCGCACAGTGTAACAAGTAGCCCCTTGGGTGACGGGTCCCTGAGGTGCTTTACACTAGCTGCCTTGGTTTCGCCACTTTCACTTTCAACGTTTCTCTAGACCTGACCGCCACAATGAGCGGGATTTAGTTCCAGTGTTTCGTGTTAACTGAGTTAGCTGAACTGTAACACTGTGTCTGTGATTCCTGTGAACCGAGGCGCTCCCCACAGGGCTGTAGTGGCTGCCCAGGAGGTCCTTGTTTGTTTACCGCGTTGCTCAACGTTGTTGCAGATTCATTATGTCGCCCTTAGCGTCCTTTGGTGTGATACGGAGTTGAACCCTGCTGGTCACTGGCGTAGACCAGTGACACAAGGGGACCCGCAGAGGGCAAGTTAAAAAGGCACTTAAAATATGCACTAACGCAGCACTAACAACCCCTTTGCATTCTTTTAGTACTTTGGGATACACTTCATCTGGTCCTGGTGACTTAAAATTCTTCATTCCGTCTATACCTTCTTCTACCATTTCCCTAGTTATCACAAATTTTTGAGATAACTAGGGAAATGGTAGAAGAAGGTATAAACGGAATTAAGAATTTTAAAACTGAATGAAAGAATGAAAAAAAATAAAACTATCTCCATTAGAAAGAAGCACCTATTGTAGGCCAGGCAAAAACAGTCGGTGTCTCTGAAAACGACCGCGAAGTTCTCGTCCATTATAATCCTGCAATTATTTGTGGCAATTGGATTAGAAATCTGGAGCTCATCTTGAAAGAAATTCTCATCAGCGCTGGTAGCACTGACAGCAGCCAAGTCTCGGCCCGGCAGCCGTCGTGGAAGGTTCTGCCGCCCTCGCTCATACCACAACGCACAGTGTAACAGGTCGCCCCCCGTGTCCCTGAGGTGCTCTACACTGCCTGCCTTGGTTTCGCCCACTGTCATTTTTCAACGTGTCTTTGGACCTGACAGCCACAGTGAGCAGGATTTAGTCCCAGTGCTCGTGTTAACAGCTAGCTAACTGATTTAGCTGAAGTAAAACCCACTGTGTCTGTGATTCCTGGGAACCGCGGCGCTCTCCACAGGGTTTGTAGTTGGGCTGCCCAGGAGGTCCTTGTTTGTTTTACCGCGTTGCTCAACGTTGTTGCAGATTCATTCTGTCGCCCTTAGCGTCCCTTGGTGTGAGACGGAGGCGAACCCTGCTGGTCACTGGCGTAGACCAGTGACACAAATGGGCCCTCAGAGGGCTAGTTAAAGGTAGCAAGCACCAAGGGTGGGAAACCTGCTGTTAGGGACAGGCGAGACCCTCACGGGGCAGCTCCACTTGTGTCCTGCGACGCTCATGAGTGGGCGGGGACACGCTGGTGTGGTAGCTGTAGGCAGAGTTTTTGTGTTGCAGTTTGATAGTGGTCTTGGTTTTATTTTTACAACTATTACCGGTCTTGTCTTGTGAGGACTTTAGTATTATTGTTCCTGCTATTTCTTTGAGGCAATCGGATTACTTTTTCATTCACATTATTTTTTGTATGACGTGATGGCTCGTGTCAAAATGAAATGCCGTAACTCTGACGACAGAGATAAAAAAGACAGCTCTTGCAACTCTTATGCTCCAAGCAGATCCAGGCAACAAGGTGGATCCCAGTTTACGATGGATTCCTTGCACTCAGGCTGGACGATGATAACGCTGGAAAAACAATTTATGTCTGACATAACGACACTACTGGAACAAAATGGATTTGCTACACTTATGCCACCCGAACTGAAGGTTCTAAAACATATCACAATAGCCAGGGTCGATGATGTCATTTACGGGAGATGAAGATGATCACAAAATAAAAATTGAAGAAAAAGTCCCTGGATAAGCGAAGATGATAATATTGAAAGTATTTTCAAATTCCCTAAGTTTCCTGTTATTAAAATTGCTTTCAAACAATGTAATTGCAAAGAAATGCATTGATACTGGACTGAGGACATTTAATCTGACTATAGGTTCCTTGCACGTGACGTCACAGCCCTCGTTGTGCAGGCGACAGACGCGGGAGATGCGAGCGTGAAGGACCAACAAACTCCACTTGTCACCTGTGTTTGCCCGCTTATGGTAATTTTCCCCTACCAAATATATGTTAATCAGTATAAATATACACTGTTATCTTTGTAAATGTTTGTTCTATAATATTACATAAGAACATAACAAAATAAGGAAGTTACAAGAGGATTTGAGGCCTACACGTGGCAGTTCCTGTTACCTAACACTACCTACATCCACCTTTCATCCCCATCCATGAACCTATCCAGCCCTCTTTTAAAGCTCCCTAATGACTCCGCACTAACTACCTGTCTACTGAGTCTATTCCAATCATTCACCACCCTATTTATGAACCATTTTTTTTTTCTTTTTTAAATTACGCTTTTCCAGCTTGAATCCGTTACTTCTTGTTCTACCCTGGTTAATAGCCGTAAGAACTGTTCCTACCTCTCCTTTATTAAATCCCTTTATCCACTTATAAATTTCTATCAGATCGCCCCTTACTCTGTGTGTCTCGAGTGAGTAACTTTAAAAGCTTCAATCTCTTCTATAAGTAAAGTTACGCATCCCTTGTATCATTTTGGTCAACCTTCTCTGCAATGATTCTAACAAGGCTATATCCATCCTGTAATATGGAAACCAAAACTGAACCGCATAGTCTAGGTGAGGTCTGACTAGAGCCAGATAAAGCTTTAGAATAACTTCCGCACTTGTACTTTTAACACTTCTGGTAATAAATCCTAACACTCTATTAGCTCTATTTCTAGCTTCAATAAATTGTTTCCTAGGTCGGAGGTCTGGGCTCACCCTCACTCCAAGATCTTTTTCACCTTCTGATCTTTTCAGCGATACATTGCTTATGGTGTATCTATTACCAGTGTTTTTTCTACCAACATTCATAACGCGCACGTATCAATATTAAATTCCATCAGCCATCTGACTACCCACTCATTAAGTTTATCTAAGTCTCCCTGCAATATGTTTACATCAGACTGTGATCCAATAATCCTACCTACCCTAGTATCATCAGCAAGCAAACTTGCTGATATCACTGCTAATATCACTATCCAAGTCGTTGATGTAAATCAAAAATAGTAATGGACCCAAAACAGACCCTTGTGGAACTCCACTTGTCACCTGTCCCCATTCAGATTAAGAACCATTAATTGTAACCCTTTGTTGCCGATCACTTAGCAAAGCTTTGATTCAACGAAGAACCTTCCCATCTGTTTCATGAGCATTAACCTTATTTAAGAGTCGCTCGTGTGGTACTTTGCGAATGCCTTACTAAAGTCCAGGTATATTATATCATAATCCATTACCCTTGGTGAATCCATGTTGTCAATCATTAATCAAACTATGTTTTTCTAATTGCTCTCATGTGTTTTGCAATAATAGATTCCAATAATTTATCTACCACTGACGTTAAACTAACGGGTCGATAATTTGACTTTAGTTCTCTGTCTCTCTTCTTAAATATGAGGACTACATTTCCCTTCCTCCACAATATCGGCACATCGCCTATCTCAACCGATTTCCTAAAAATGTGCACTAACGACTCACTAACAACCTCTTTGCATTCCTTTATCACTCTGGGATACACTTAATCTGGTCCTGGCGACTTAAAATTCTTTATTTAATCTATACCCTCTTCCAACATTTATGTAGTTATCACAATATCTTTGAATTTCTCCTCATTGCTTCCTTTAAACATTCGTTCAATTTCAGGTATTGACTGTGTATCCTCCTGAGTAAAAACACTTAAGAAATAATCATTTAAATTTTTACACATTTCCTCATCCGTATTTAAGACCTCACCCTGCTATAATCTTAACGGCCCCGAAAATATAATTTCCTTGTCTTCGTTTTATATATCTGATAGAACCCCTTAGGGTCGCTTTTTGCCTGTCCAGCGATTTTAATTTCATAATTGTTCTTAGCTACTCTTGTTAATCTCTTCACTGTCCTCGCCATCAAGTGATACTGTTCTTTGCTCACCTGTCCAGCCTTGAACCTTAAGTACATGCAAAGACTACTCTATACTGGACTTGCTAATCGTGCCCCGCGCCAACCCGCCCATGACCAGTGGAGGCCAGTTTTGCGATTCCTGCCATTTTAGAACATCACCCCTATTTCCCTTCCTAAGGTTTATCAGTATATATGATATACCGTTATCTTCGTAACTGTTTGTTCTATAATATTATCAAATAAAAAACAGTAAAATACACTAAAGAAATGCCATTATGAGAGAGTGAAGAAATATGCATGACCTCAATATACACTTAAACTCTTCGCCATTTAATATTTTGCGAGAAAACATTTTAGATGCTACCGATAGAAAGAAGCGGATTTGCATTAGCTTTCCATTGATATATTTCGTTTTCTGATAAATGAACTACCACCATGCCTAAATTAGCTTTAACTAAAAAAATAACATCATCAATCGTATCGGCAAGTAAGAAAGTGTTCCATGAATACAGTAGACTATGGCATATCAGTATAAATAATACACTGTTTTCTTCGTGAATGTTTGTTCTATAATATTATCAAATAAAAAACTGTAAAATACACTAAAGAAATTCCATTATGAGATTCTGAAGAAATATCCATGAACTTATATTCACTTAAACTCATCGAAATTGATATTTGTGTGAAGACTTTTTACATGCAACATATCAATAGAAGCGATATTTAATTAGCTTTCATTTCATATTTCATTTTTGAAATGAATTGAACCATGCATAAATTAGCGTTACTATGCAACCATAATATCCAAATGAAGACGCTAAATTATGCATTATGTTATTTGNCTCTCTCTCCGCTCTCTCTTTTTCCTTTTCCTCTCTCCTCTCCTCCCTCTTTCCTCCCCTCTGTCCTCATCTCCTCCCCCAATCCTCCCCCTCTCTCTTCTCTCTTCTCTCTCTCTCTCCTCTTTGGTATCTGATCAGAGTTAGGATGGAGGAAGGAGAGAGAAGGGGAATGGTTAGAGAGAGAGGGGAGGGCGAGGGGAGGAGGAGAGAGAGAGAGAGATGGTGGGATTTTTTTTGTTTTGATTAATTTTTTACGCCCATGCACAGGCGGCAGGTATCAAATACACAGTGAACAAAGTAAATGACACAGGACATAAGGATAATAAACATGAAACATGACAAGACAAGACAAGAAACTGAAGCCCAATACACATTGTTCCCACCCAAAGACAACACAACAAAACCAAAATACACACAACAAAGGAATCACAGTGACCGGGCAGGGCACTACTCAGCAGCCACCGAATCGTGGGTGGCGAAACAAGGATGGTGTCAAGTTGTCGTGCACGAGCAGGAAGCGGCATATTTCCGTGAGCGGCAGTCCTCGCGGCAGCATGTCACGTACCACGTGACAGTGGAGGCAATAGTGTGCCAAGTGTTGGAAGAGGGTGCATCAAGAGTTGGCAGGATGTAAAGTGAGGCTCCTCGGCCATACCAGCAATTTTGCCACACGGGCCGGTAACAAGCCGCACCCGAGCCGAGACCACATGTGCCTGCGAACCATGAGGCCCACGGACGATACTTATAACTGTGGGGCACGGATAACGTCATAGTGTTGGATCGAGACACTATCGCCTCTGGTGTGTCCCTAGAACGGGCTGTGGAGAGCAGAGCGCCGAGCGGAGCCTTGCCCCATAACAGAGCAGAGAGGGTGACGGCCCGTTACCGTTGGGCGGCAGACCACAGGCGCCCTTTGCCAAACCGTCCACTGTGTCGCTGTGGGAGAGCCCACATGTGAAGGGATCCACAAAAAAATGATGCCAAAGAACGTTCAAACACTACCGTTAACAGAGTCAAAAACTTGTAAAACAATTAGGGAACAAGGTTTCGGAAACCGTTTAAAAGACTGAAGGGGTGACTGCGAGTCATTCACCACCCCATTGAGTCCTCTCTGACAAAGGAGTGACAAGCATCAAGGACCCCTGCGCTCGCAGAACGTAGAGTTGGAGCAGGCAGGTAGGCGTCGGCCAACCCATCCTCCCCCGGCGGTTCCATTCAGGGGAGAAAACCGCGCTCCCCCGCCCGACCATCTGACTGTAAGGAACCTCGGTGAGACGGGGTGTGACACCGGGACGAGGAGGACGCCGTTCTTATCGCCTCCAAAGAAAGCGCCGCTGCAAGAGGGGGAGTCCGCCTTCGAAGTTGGAGTGTCGAACCCCGGGAGTGGGCCACCCAGGGGGGGACCAGGAACCAAACCTCCTCGGGAAAAGGGTAAAATTAAAAAGGGGGAAGAAACAACTTTTTGATAAGGGGACCCCCAGGCGGGGATTCGGGGTATTAAGGGGTCCCGGGGGCATCCTAAAAACAAAAAAATGAGGGGCAACGGGGAAACGGGACATTTGATAGTGAGATATGAACGTTTGAGTGGATCGTCCAGTGATGGGGAAAGCTTAAGTTCTGTCTGCTTTTAAACTATCCTATTGACAGGGAAAAACCTAAAAAAAATCCACAATTTTTTTAAAACCTTCAAAGGGGCCCGGGGAAAAGCCCGGGGGAAAGCAAATTAAAGCAGGGGAGAGGTTCAACAAACCGAGCGTAGAACGACACGTAAAGATTTTTCTACCCAAAGGGGGTAATAGAAATCCGTCCGTTTTGGTGGCGAGTGACTTGGGGAGCGAAGCGCTTCTGAAGCCGATCCGGGAGGCCCTGGGGTGACAGGGTGAACACGCTGTGCGGGGGTGGCTCGGGGGATCCGGACGGGGGCTCCAAGGTGACAACTGCTTTCAGAGCGGGATGATACAGGCACCGATCGAGAACACGGGAAGCAAACCTTGCCGGGCGGAGAGAGAACACTCGACTCTTCTCGGGAGAAATCACAGCCCACAAGGGGAAGCTGCCATGAAGAATGAGTCAAGATGACGCTGTAGATCGCCTGGGGAGGTAGAATGGATACAAATGTCTCACATAACAGGTGCCCGATTTTCCCCCGGGGTGGTAGGAAAAAAAGAGAGTAACCGATGCTGAGGATTTTAAAAAAGGAAGGCCCCTGAGAACACGCCCTGTGGAGTCCAAATTCGAAGCTTCGAGCGGTACTTAAACACCCTTAAAAAAAGATTTTGAGGTCCTGGAGCGGGGTAGCCCGTATCCTTTTTAGAGCCCCCCTTAACCCAAAGTCAACTAGTTGATCCAGAATGACGTCTTTGTTCGCAACATAAAACCACTCTTCAGATCATAAATGCAACCAACGATGATGGGGTTGGAAAAGAGGCGAGAGTAGGGGTTCGACGAACAATGGTGAGTGCTTCGTCCGGGCAGGAAACCAACGCCCCGGGGTAAAGCTCTCCCCCAAACCGGAACATGACCCCCATTGATAAGATGCGTTCCTTCCCTTTATGAAACATGATGTCAGTGAGACAGGTCTAAATTTTCAAACGAATCTTCGGAACAGGCACAATGTACTGCAAGTCCGGGCGGAGGCACATATCCCTGACTGTAAAAAGTTTCAGACGTAGCAAGGGTCCCCGGGGGGATTTAAATAAAGGAGACGGAGGACAAGAAAAGTAACTCCATCGCCCGGGCGATGGGGCCTTTTCCCCCGTGTTAGGGCATTTAGTTCCCTCCCGGGAAACTAAATGCTGTCCTCGTCTTGGGTCACCAGCAGTGCCCCATAAAGCGAAGCGCACGGGACCTCTCGGTAAAAAGGGCATGTTGAACAGGGTTTTGGGAAAGGGTTTTGTTTACCCCGCGACTGAGTAACCGGATTCAATGAGGTTTTTGGGCGCTCACCCGGACTGTGTGGGGGGCGTGGCGGCTTTTTCCCGAATCACCTTGTTGTGACGCGCCACATGACTGAACGCTCGTCTGGTGATTTATCCCCCCGTAATTTTCCGCCACACTCTGCCCCTGACCAGCGTTGAAGCGCCACCGGGTTGTCTCTGGTTTCTTAATCCGGGGAGGTTGGGGAGTCGGGTTTTCTGTTGGAAGAGTAACCTGGCCTCGGCCACCCAAACCGCCTCAAGGATACGCGCATAAGCGTCCAAAAACGGGTCCCGGGGCGCGCCTAGGCCTGGTTGGAGACATTGGGGTGTAAAAGTCGGAGTAGCTTGTAAATACTAGAATACAAAGCCTCTGGGGACCCCATATAAAATGTAGGAAAAGGGTAACTATACCAATGTAATTGGGACATATTTTGGAGGAATGACAAACGAGCACGAGTGTGTAGGGGGGTATGTCCTGGTGATACTTTATAGGGGAGGCTGGGAAACTGATCAAAAATGGGCAGGGATGAGGAACACTTGACATTGGCTCCCCACTAGGTGAATGTGAGTATAGGGTCCAGGGTTCCACCGCGAGAGTGAGTGGCACCCCGCACCCCCAACGCGTAGTGGTGCACAGGACGAACTGAAGCACTACCCATTTTTTTGTTGAATACTTAAAGGGCCCTAACTCAGGGTTTGGGGTGCGTTAAAATCCCCGAGAGCCCATACCCCAACCGAGGAGAGGGGGAAAAGCGAGAAATTAATCTGGTAGGAGCCGAGTAAAAAATTACCCAACTTACTTTCCTTCCCACGTCACTTCCAGAACTGATAGGTTGTGTCCGGGTTCCCCCCGGGAAAACGGAGGGCTGTGTTGCACGGGAGTGGACGTAAGCAAAAGAACCATTCCCGACTATGTGGGACATAGGAGCATGCCGCGAGCGCAGGAGCTTTTCCTGCCAAGAGGGGGATGGCCCCCAAAACTTCTTGTATGAAAAAAATTTCTGGGGGTGGTGCGAAAATGCATGAAGGGCAGTGAGTTGCCAAAAAACCCGTTACCGCAGGGATTCCAAGTTAAAAATGCACCCCCTTAAGCCCCCCCTATCGAAAAGCCCTTTCAATGTACGGGATCCTGGCGAGGAGCGGTGGTGGCTTGAGCTGAGTTGCGGAGTGGGCCCGGGGAGGGACACGCTTGCATGGTAGAGGCAAGAACTCCAGTCTTTCGGTCAAAATGGGCACGGGAGAGATACCACCTTTCGGCCTCCACAAACGGATAAAACCTCCGTACTAGCGTACTGGTACCAAGGCAGCGGGCGGTCTAATGGCCTTAGTCGTGCTCCCGAACACACCGAGACTGAGTTTGATTTTCAGCAGCACGGGGGGCGTACCTGCGTGACTCAGAAGCGGCAGCGGGGACGGAAGGTTTCGTGGCGCGGTGGGGGGTGGGGGAGGTCGCAAACCCCCCAGTGGGTGGGGGGGTGGGTCGGCGTCCGAGGGAGCCTGCCAAGCGCTGACACCGGGGGTCCTACAGCGAGGGCTTTCCCCGTTGGAGGTGTCCGCAAACGGTGGGGAGATGTCGATGAGGCAGCAGCATCCAGCGGGGCGGGGCCGGTGAGGACGGGGGGGGAGTCGTGCTCCCCACACACCAGGCACACTTCTCCGGGCCGAGCAATCCCGGGGGAAAAGGCCAAAAACCCCGCCCTATAGCACAAAGGTCGGTCGTAGTCCAAATGACGAACCTCACGGGAGGAAGGCAAGGGAGGAAGCTGAACGAGAAAGTCAGGGGGGGGTGGTTTTGGGAGACTCCAAAAGATACAATCCTTTTATCGGTTGGACATTCTGACGGGAATGCGACCGAATCACCCCTGATTTCCTTGGCAAAGAAGGGTCCATACAAAAGGTAGCGGGGGGAGGGGTAACAGGGGATTTCCGAGGCCCCTCCGGGGGGTCCTAAAATCGAGTTGGGGGAAAGAAAATCCCCCCCTTACCCTGTCCCCGATTCCATGCGTTGCCGTGAGACATACCGAACGAGGGTTTCCGCCGACATCTTCCCCTTCCGCAAAACCCGGTCAAGCAGGGAAAGCCACCAGCCACCCACCGGGGCTTCGTATAACAGAAGGGACTCCCTTGAAGATCGCTTTACGTAAAACCTCACGAGGAGCGAAAGCGGAGGCGAAGGGGCAGGCTTGATGACAGGGGCTGCAGAGGGCCCCGAAAAAGAAGACTGCCGAAACATTTTTGGCTGGCCATAACAGCTGCTCGGGGCTTTTGGGTTTTGAAGTAGGGCCGGACTCACCCCTCTATTCGCACGTCAGCCCCGGGGGGCTTGGTGGGCGACGAGGCAGCCCGGCCCCGATGTTGGAAGGCTGGAAAGGGACCTCATAGGGATGTCGTATCCTCATCGCCAGGGCGCCCCCCAAAGTCCGAGACGGTGGCAGGGCCAAGTACGCCATGCGCGCCTACCCTGCCCGACAGCTCCGAAAATGTAGGGGACACACCTCGCAGCACACCCAAGAACAGACAGCAGGGAGGTACAAAAGCCGGTCCCTCGGCGCCCGGGCAGTGAATGATATGGTGGGAGGTTCGGGGTGTCAAGTGTCGGGTCGGCGGTGAGGGCCCGATGAGGCCATAAAATATTTGAACGGTGGCGCCGTAGGCGCGATACCATTGACGTCATGCGCACAAAGGACTGATTTTGCCTCGACGCCCCGGGGAGGTGACGTTACCTTATGTCTCTATTTCTTGCTGAAAAGGGTTTATGGGGCACTGCTTGATATGTGGGGCAACAGTGGCGGTAGCTGGCAGCTGCGTGGGTTCGCCGCGCGGGTATGGGTGGGTGGATTAGAAGCGCGAGCTTATCCACTTTTTTTGCCGCGACTTTGAACTGTATCTACTCCGGTCGTATGGTAGCTAGTGGCTTGAAATTTGTGTGGGATACTTGTAAGTGTGTTGTCAATACGTAGTGATATTCGGCAACCCCTTCGGTTCTGCGGGCCTATCTTTGATGTAGGGTAGCGTGATAAAAACACTATACCCGCTTATCGCAAACGACTTTAGACCTTATTTACTCCTGTTCTATGGTAGCTATTGACTTCAGCTTGGTATGGGATATGCCTTATATACGTGGCAACCCTCAAGTATAGGCTTGAAAGTCCCATTTGTAGAGTAGTGTTATGCTGGGGTACAAATCCACGGTCGCCCGTCTCCATGGTTACCGGGACGCTAGGGCAAACTGCCACTCGTCCTTATTTATAAATCTTTACTATGTCCACTATCACACTTGAAATTGACTTATTATGCCATTATGTGATACATACGTGGTATATATGAACTATGAAGGCACACATGATGCTCGGGTGGTGTGAAAATAACCGCTACCCGAAAACTGGACGCATCGTACATCTGCAATGCTGCGGGCTCAGCTGAGGGATAGGCGCGCGGGAACCTGGAATTCGGGCCGGAATCAGCTGATGGCTGAGGGTGCCCCACCCTCATAGAACCCCCTTTTTTCGATGTGATGTGGGTGATATTTTTTGTTTTGTTCATTTTTCACCTTTTTTAATAATAAAAAAAAAAACTCAAAATCAGCTGGGCTGTGGGTGTACTTTTTATTCTATTTAGCTGGTACTCAGCGGGTTAACCTGGGGTACCTGTGCCACCAGGGGGTACGAAACCTTACACCTGGGGGTACGAGACATGCTGACCAATAATTCAATATCATATTTATAAGGAAGCTGGAATTATATATATATATAATATTTTTTTCTGTCAACAATAATTGTCTTAACCACCTGGAGTCCAACGGTTCATCATTAAGTCATACTACAATAACTTGTAAAATCTATTAGTTACCGTCATATGTCGTTTTCTATTTTTACCGTTTCGTACAGAGTTTTTTATACTCCTGAGGTGCTCTACACTGCCTGCCTTGGTTTCGCCACTTTCACTTTCAACGTTTCTCTGGACCTGACAGCCACAGTGAGCAGGATTTAGTCCCAGTGCTCTGTGTTAACAGCTAGTTAAATTATTTATTTAAATGATTGTTAACTGATTTAGCAGAACTAACACACTATGTGGTGATTCCTGCGAACCCGGCGCTCCCCACAGGGTGTAGTGGCTGCCCAGGAGGTCCTTGTTTGTTTACCGCGTTGCTCAACAACGTTGCATATTCATTATGCCGCCCTTAGCGTCCCTTGGTGTGAGACGGAGGCGAACCCTGCTGGTCACTGGCGTAGAGCAGTGACACAAGGGGACCCTCAGATGGCTAGTTAAAGGTAGCACCAAGGGAGGGAAACCTGCTGTTAGGGACAGGCGAGACCCTCACGGGGCAGCTCCACTTGTGTCCTGCGACGCTCATGAGTGGGCGGGGACACGCTGGTGTGGTAGCTGTAGGCAGAGTTTTTGTGTTGTACTTTGATAGTGGTCTTGGTGTTATTTTTACAACTATTACCGGTCTTGTCTTGTTGTGAGGACTTTAGTAATTATTGTTCCTGCTATTTCTTTGTGACAATTGGATTACTTTTTCATCCACATTGATTTGTGATGCCATGATGGCTCGTGTCAAAATGAAATGCCGTAACTCTGACGACAGAGATAAAAAAGACAGCTCTAGGAACTTTTATGCTCCAAGCAGATCCAGGCAACAAGGTGGATCCCAGTTTACGATGGATTCCTTGCACTCATGCTGGACGATGATAGTGGTGGAAAAACAATTTATGTCTGACATTACGATACTACTGGAACAAAATGGATTTGCTGCACTTATGCCACCCGAACTGAAGGTTCTAAACAATATCACAATAGCCAGGGTCGATGATGTCATTTACGGGAGATGAAGATGATCACAAAATAAAAATTGAAGAAAAAAGTCCCTGGATAAGCGAAGATGATAATATTGAAAGTATTTTCAAATTCCCTAAGTTTCCTGTTATTAAAATTGCTTTCAAACAATGTTATTGCAAAGAAATGCATTGATACACGACTGAGGACATTTAATCTGACTATAGGTTCCTTGCACGTGACGTCACAGCCCTCGTTGTGCAGGCGACATACGCGGGAGATGCGAGCGTGAAGGACCAACAAACTCCACTTGTCACCTGTATTTGCCCGCGTATGGTCATTTTCCCCCACCAAATATATGTTAATCAGTATAAATATACACTGTTATCTTTGTAAATGTTTGTTCTATAATATTACATAAGAACATAACAAAATAAGGAAGTTACAAGAGGATTTGAGGCCTACACGTGGCAGTTCCTGTTACCTAACACTACCTACATCCACCTTTCATCCCCATCCATGAACCTATCCAGCCCTCTTTTAAAGCCCCCTAATGACTCCGCACTAACTACCTGTCTACTGAGTCTATTCCAATCATTCACCCCCCTATTTATGAAACATTTTTTTTCTTTCTTTTTTAAATTACGCTTTTCCAGCTTGAATCCATTACTTCTTGTTCTACCCTGGTTAATAGCCGTAAGAACTGTTCCTACCTCTCCTTTATTAAATCCCTTTATCCACTTATAAACTTCTATCAAATCGCCCCTTACTCTGCGTCTCTCAAGTGAGTAACTTTAAAAGCTTCAATCTCTTCTCATAACTAAAGTTACGCATCCCTTGTATCATTTTGGTCATCCTTCTCTGCACTGATTCTAACAAGGCTATATCCATCCTGTAATATGGAAACCAAAACTGAACCGCATAGTCTAGGTGAGGTCTGACTAGAGCCAGATAAAGCTTTAGAATAACTTCCGCATTTGTACTTTTAACACTTTTGGTAATAAATCCTAACACTCTATTAGCTCTATTTCTAGCTTCAATAAATTGTTTCCTAGGTCGGAGGTCTGGGCTCACCCTCACTCCAAGATCTTTTTCACCTTCTGATCTTTTCAGCGATACATTGCTTATGGTGTATCTATTACCAGTGTTTTTTCTACCAACATTCATAACGCGCACGTATCAATATTAAATTCCATCAGCCATCTGACTACCCACTCATTAAGTTTATCTAAGTCTCCCTGCAATATGTTTACATCAGACTGTGATCCAATAATCCTACCTACCCTAGTATCAAGCAAACTTGCTGATATCACTGCTAATATCACTATCCAAGTCGTTGATGTAAATCAAAAATAGTAATGGACCCAAAACAGACCCTTGTGGAACTCCACTTGTCACCTGTCCCCATTCAGATTAAGAACCATTAATTGTAACCCTTTGTTGCCGATCACTTAGCAAAGCTTTGATTCAACGAAGAACCTTCCCATCTGTTTCATGAGCATTAACCTTATTTAAGAGTCGCTCGTGTGGTACTTTGCGAATGCCTTACTAAAGTCCAGGTATATTATATCATAATCCATTACCCTTGGTGAATCCATGTTGTCAATCATTAATCAAACTATGTTTTTCTAATTGCTCTCATGTGTTTTGCAATAATAGATTCCAATAATTTATCTACCACTGACGTTAAACTAACGGGTCGATAATTTGACTTTAGTTCTCTGTCTCTCTTCTTAAATATGAGGACTACATTTCCCTTCCTCCACAATATCGGCACATCGCCTATCTCAACCGATTTCCTAAAAATGTGCACTAACGACTCGCTAACAACCTCTTTGCATTCCTTTATCACTCTGGGATACACTTAATCTGGTCCTGGCGACTTAAAATTCTTTATTTAATCTATACCCTCTTCCAACATTTATGTAGTTATCACAATATCTTTGAGTTTCTCCTCATTGCTTCCTTTAAACATTCGTTCAATTTCAGGTATTGACTGTGTATCCTCCTGAGTAAAAACACTTAAGAAATAATCATTTAAATTTTTACACATTTCCTCATCCGTATTTAAGACCTCACCCTGCTATAATCTTAACGACCCCGAAAATATAATTTCCTTGTCTTCGTTTTATATATCTGATAGAACCCCTTAGGGTCGCTTTTTGCCTGTCCAGCGATTTTAATTTCATAATTGTTCTTAGCTACTCTTGTTAATCTCTTCACTGTCCTCGCCATCAAGTGATACTGTTCTTTGCTCACCTGTCCAGCCTTGAACCTTAAGTACATGTTTCTTTTTACTCCAATGTTGTGTTTTAAACTCGTTGTCATCCATTTCGGGTCACTTCCTTAATTTTATCGCCCTATAAGGAATATTGTTTTTCTGTCCTGCAATTAAATTCCTTACAATATTGTATAATCCTCATCCGGACCGACCTCACTTCCAGCTGTCTCCGCGCTGACCTTGGAACACTCATTACCCTCTATCTTACACCCCCAGTTAATCCCCTCCAGGTGTCTTCTTAATCCTGCATAATTGGCCTTTCTGAAGTCAGGTACTCTTTGCTTATTAACACCTATATTGCTTACTTCCCATTTTAAACAAAATCTGATTTCATAATGGTCGCTGTTAGCCAACTGTCCTCCAACCTCCACCTCAGTAACTAAATCTTCCCTGTTTGTCAGTAATACATCTAGAATATTATCTCCTCTAGTAGGCTCCTTGATTGCTTGGCTTAGGAAGTTATTCTAAATTATATTTAACAATTCATCTGCGTCGTTGTCTCCTGTAATTAAATCCCAGTCTATATTCCTAAGATTAAAATATCCTACCACGCATAGTCGATTATATCTACACAATCCTTGTTTATTTCTTGCCATATAGGAGCTGAATCCTCTTTACATAAGTTTGGAGGCCTATACACTACACCCAAAACCATTTTCTCAGTTCCCTCCGTAACCTCTAGCCATATAGACTATTCTGTCATCTGTCATATTGTCAAATAGAAAACAGTAAAACACTAAAGAAATGCCATTATGAGACTGAATAAAAATGCATGAACTTAAACTCGCCGCCATATAAAGTGTTGCGAGACAACTTTTAACATAGGGCATATGAATAGAAGCGGAATTTATTAGCATTCCATTGATATATTTCGTTTGCTGATCAATGCATTAGCATCATTCATAAATTAGCGTTAACTAAACAAATAACATCATGAACCGGCAGGGTAGTTTCATTTAAATCAAGTTGATTTTAAGCACTGATTTAAATCATGATTTAAATCAAATGATATAAAACATAAAAATCACAGATTTAAATCATAACCTTATCATTATTTGAAAACGAGAGGGAAAAGAAGGAAAATTAAGCAAATGGGCTTTATGAACACCAATTTTATCATTGTAGTATAATTATATCATAATGAAACTAAACGAGTGGTGCGGGGGAATCCACTGTGGCACTTTTAGATAGCAAATTGCCATGTGGCTGTTTTCGCAGCAGAAATATTTTTTTCTAAATTATATTATATATATATATATATATATATATATATATATATATATATATATATATATATATATATATATATATTGTACTGTACACAAGGCCACACTACTATAACCAAAAGTTGAATGTGCATGTTACTTTTGTTTATAAAAAGCCAAAGTGATATTAACCAAAGATATTGTGATAACTCTGTTGCTTTGAATCTGTCAAGCTAATGTCATTGATAGATTTAGGAAAAGAACAATGACTATCATCTACAGCAGCTGCAACAAAACGGTTTGAAAGGAAACTTAAGATGAAGGTAAAGAGAGAAGGATAGAAACTAAAGCAGGGTAGATTATGAATTAAGATTTGTGCCAGACTCGATCAAAAACTTTTCCTATGTCAAGGGCAACAGCAAAAGTTTCACCGATACCCCTCAAGGAGGTTTGTTTCGAAGATGTGAATATAACTATGATAATGTGTCAATTGTTATTATATAATTACAAGATAGTGATATAAGAGAGATCTAAGGGATCAACAGCTCTTTTCTTCACCTTCAATACTTAAACATATCAAGAATTACAAAGGATGTTACATGTTCCCTTATCTAACCAAACCTAAAAGTTCGGCAATGCCATTCAAAATAAGTATGTTTTTTCGATAAAAATGTGATTGCTTTTCTAATATTTCCATTTGTAATATTTGTGATGAAATCTCACCTATGCTTATAATGGAAAGCTAAGTAACTGTTACGTATTGATCTATTTCCTTTAAAAAAGAACCCTATACATCACTACACCCGTTCTGGATCACACTCCGTACCCGCCATTTCTCAGAGAGAGAGAGAGGTTATATATATATATATATATATATATATATAATATATATATAATATATATATATAATATATATATAATATATATATATATAAGTTATATATATATATATTATATATATATATATATATATATATATATATATATATATATAGAGTATATACGGGAGGAGATTTTTCTGAGAAATCTGTTAAAAAATGAAGCTAGTTTAGCGTTTTTCCCTTTTTTTTTTTTANTTTTTTCACCTTTTTTATTCATCTTTCCTTATTCCCCGGATGTGCTTGCATTAAATTTTCACTCACTGTCCCGGAATCGGCACCCCCTTAAACGATTATATGGTGTATGGCCACGTCCAAATGCAAAAAATATAAAGTGGTCAAAACCTGCGTTAAACGTCAAACTTGTGTTTGAAACAGCTTTTGGCGGGGGAGAGCGGTGTGTCCTTGCCATAAGTGCTTGGTTAGGGAGGGAGGGACAACATTCCTTGCTTCAGAAGAGACGTGTTCAAGCCTTGTGATTGGTGAAGCTGCCTAAGCAGTGCTCCGGGATGGGCAACGTGATTGGCTAGTAGGATTCTCGGACCACGCCCACGCCATAGGTTTTGGAGGTGAAAAGGCAGTGCAAAAGCGCCTGAACTTTCGACTGTACATGGGCTTTAGTCAGTGCCTTAGCCGGGGCCGTTACAAAAGCGCCTAAAGAGGGGTTAAGGCGCTCTTTTCGCTTTACCTCTAGGCACTTCTCAGCATCTCCCCCCTGAGTAGGGAAGACAGTGGGAGGGGCGACTCGCGCTGACGTCACGGAATCAACTCTGCTCCGCCCCATGGCAGACCTGTGTATATGGGCTTTGGTGCTGGCAGTCAAATACCCTAGCGCGTATACCAACCAATCTGTAACAAAGGAAACATTCTAGAGCAAATATATGTACTTTATGAAATGTGTCTTGGCAATCATATGATATGTATCTGAAACTCGAGAAAATGTGGCCATCTATTGTGAAAAAACAGTCATAAATAGAAATTTATTAATATACATACGTAAAAATGAGGTGAATAACAATTGTATTCGTGTCGTTTTTAATAATTATTAGTGTTAAATCAAGTGTTCCCTACGATGACTATTTATAGAGCAAGAAAGCGTATGATTTATCCAGGGTGGGGAGGGAGGGAGCCTTACCAGAGAGAGCTCGCACGCCTAGGTCTAGTCTCTGACACGGAATCTGAGAGACTGAAGCGCCTTTGTTCCCTAAAAAAAAAACGGTTAGCCGTGGAATGTATCAGTACGAGGCAGCGGAAAAATGGGGAAAAAAAAAGCAATGTTCTCTATTATCTCAAAACCGGATTTTTTTCTTCAGAAAACGTTTTTAGAAAGAAAAAATCCGATTTCAACAGGCTTTCCTGTGGTGTAAACAGATTTAAAATTCCATTGAGAAATGAACGCATTAAGTGTTTTTACGGCTTTTCCCAAAAAAAAATATTCCAGGAATCCAGGTGACGGAGTCATGCATGCGTCAAACTTTTGTTGATAATAAATTTACATTTTTAATATTTAGCATACGTTTTCCTGCAGAAATTTTCTCCATCACGACATAAAAAAAAATGTTTCCCGGGAAATAAAAGATAGATGTAGGGTGCGTCAATAAGCTGCTGAAATTTGAAAATCAAAAAAGTTGCGCAAAAAAAAAAAACTTTAATTCGAGATTGTTATAAGCAAAACACAAAACGGATAGTTGCTTGGGAGTAGATCTCTTTGAGCTTAACAAAAAGTATTCAAGGCATATTTGGTTAGGGTTAATAATTACATAGTAACAAAATGGGAAAACGCAATAAAGGTAGTATTTTGACCATTATTAGCAGCCTAAAAATTGGTCGAGTTGTATTATCATACGACGTAAAAAAATGATCTAATACCAATTGTACATTTTCCGAAGATCAATAATACATGTTCTATATAATTTTCTCACAGAAGCATATTTTCGTTTGAAAGGGCGTACAAAATATATTTACTGGGTAATAAGCTGAAAAAGGGCCCTCAACATTTTATTTTAGAACCTAATATCGGAAAACGAAGACCAGTTTCGTGATCACCACAGCAAAAAGCCACTATGAACAAAGTGAAAGAAAATGTTGCTAAAATTGTGAAGGCTTTTTCAAGGGCCGGGAAATTATTTGTTTAAACAGGGGCACAGTTTCTGGTTTAGCCTTGGGTACTCGAAAACCGCCATGCCAGTAAAGGGGCCTGACTTTTTTTCAACGACTTTACCCTTGAGAGAATAAGTATCGAGACAATCCCTCTCGTCGTCCTCTCTTTGAAACACTTGGGATGCATGAAATCCCTCAGGATGGTGGTGGCTACCATCTGTTGAGTACTCATCTATAAGTTGCCTGGGTGTACATCTCAAGGATGATGCATCGCCATCAATTTGATACTTGTCATGGGATCGAGCCTTTTCCCAAACACTACATAGTTAGTAGGGAGAGCAAGAAGCTCTTCTCACAATTTGTTTTGTGATTTCTCACAAATTCATGGAGCAGACCAAACTTTAATACTGACTTGGCTGCTAAAGATTCCAGCCATTTGTTTCTCAGTATCACTCAAGTGACAGAAGTATTTTCGCCCGCAATAATCATAGATCATATTTTCCTGTACAGCAGAAAGAGACGCAGAAGCCATGACTGAGTAATGATCAATATAGTCTAGTAGTCCAGTGGACCCCCTGGACAATTTAATGAGACCTACTTTTTTAAAATGCACAAATATTTTCTAAAAAAACAAAAACCAACGTTAACACTGTCAACTAATGTCCATGGGGTTCGTATGGCGGCCATGGGTCGATCGCGAAATATTTGACTCGAAATGACCAAAATGTCCATAAAATACACATAATGTATTTTACAAATTTAATTTGGTGGCCACGTGACAAGAAAAACTTTGGCCTATTGAAATAAGAACAATTAATGCAGTAATGGGTACAAGTTTAGTCATGGAAGGGAAAAAAACCTAAAAGAAAGGTGGAAAAATGACTTCGGTTTCGCCGCAACTACAACATAAATGACAATAACTTCACTAATATACAACATAACTGGTCAGTTTAACATATCAAAATCATCGTCTATTACTCCCCCATCTAATGCACTCAAAAAATTGACATACATATATGACTATCCAAAGACTACTCTATATGGACTTGCTACTCATTTTGGGCATTTCCAGTGGAGGCCAGTTTTGCGATTCCTGCCATTTTCGAACATCACTCTCTTTTCCTTCCTATGGTTTATCAGTATATATGATATACCGTTATCTTCGTAAATGTTTGTTCTATAATATTATCAAATAAAAAACAGAAAAATGCAATAAAGAAATGCCATTATGAGAGAGTTAAGAAATATGCATGAATTAATATTTCACTTGAACTCATCGCCATTTAATATTTTGCGAGAAAACATTTTAGATGCTAGCGATAGAAAGAAGCGGATTTTCATTAGCTTTCCTTTGCTATATTTAGTTTTCTGATAAATGAATCATAACTATGCATAAATTAGCGTTAACTAAAAAAAAATAACATCATCTATCGGGATAATTACCCGATGGATGATGTTATTTATTTAGTTAACGTAATTTATGCATGGTTCTAATTCATTTATCAGAAAATGAAATATAGCAATGGAAAGCTAATTAAATTCCGCTCCTTTTGATATGTTGCATGTAAAAAGTCTTCACGCAAAATATCAAATTGCGATGAGTTTAAGTAAATTAAGTTCATGCATATTTCTTCAGTCTCATAATGGAATTTTTAGTGTATTTTTACGTTTTTTTTTTTGATAAATTATAGAACAAACATTCACGAAGATAACAGTGTATAATCTATACTGATATGCCATAGTCTACTGTACTCATGGAACACTTTTTTACTTCCCGATACGATTGATGATGTTATTTTTTTAGTTACGCAATTCAGGCATGGTGGAAATTTTCTTTTATCAGAAAACGAAATATATCAATGGAAAGCTAATGAAAATCCGCTTCTTTCTATCGCTAGCATCTAAAATGTTTTCTCGCAAAATATTAAATGGCGAAAGTTGTTTAAGTATATTTTTGAGGTCATGCATATTTCTTCACTCTATAATGGCATTTCTTTAGTGTATTTTACTGTTTTTTTATTTGATAAAAATTACAGAACAAAAAAATTACAAAAGATAAACGGTATATCATATAAACCGATAAACGTTAGGAAGGGAAATTGGGGGTCATGTTCTAAAATGGCAGGAATCGCAAAAACTGGCCCCCACGGTCATGGGCGGGTTGGCGCGGGGCACGAGTAGCAAGTCCAGTATGGAGTAGTCTTTGGACTATCTATCATACATTAGTTGTTACCAATGTTACTAAACCCCCCTAGTGAAACTTTATGTTGTCAAACACAAACATTCGAGAAAAGTCAAAAAAACAATTTTCCCTTTTTTATTAAACTTTAAAAAAGTGATGTAGGGCAGCTAGGTACGCTGTCAGTAGAAGTGAGAAATTTGGGACATTTGGTATAATTAAAAATAACAGAGAGTCAAATCCTGATCCCAAGCAAGTGAAGGCTGCTTTTATGGGCAGCAGCCAGCCCTATGGGCCTGATCAGTAGCCCTAGGGGCCTGATCAGTGTCTACGTTACGGTTCTCCTCTCGCTCCTGTGCCCGGATGTGATTCCGATATTCCGTGTTGAAGGCCATTCTGCATTGGGAAATGGAACTGTGCTTCAACGGCAAATAAGTCCTTTCCTTTCACCTGTCGGTATAGACGAGTCTTTCCCAGTTAAAAGGACCTGGGACTCGATGTTTTTCCAAGCAGGCTCTTTGTGTTTCCATGATAGGAATTTGATGGGTCTCTCGGTTTTTTCCAGATACCTCTATTTCAAACTTCTCGCAGAACATACATTCTGGTGGGAATATTTGGGGGAACTCTCAGCAGATGACCGTTTGCGGGGGAGAGTGATGCTTCTTTGACATAGATGTTACTGTCGAATCATTCAAGCGATGTAAGTTTCCTGTGAAGCGTTTGGTAACATGGTCTGTGGTCATCACTCCAAGTCAACCCCTTCGTGTCTGGTATCTGAGCACCCCACTGCTTCCATACGGCGAGGTGAATGGGGAGTTTCAAAGCTAAGCCGCCAGTGTCTCTCGCGCATCTCACTTTCCACTGCCCTTTGAGCGTGAATGATCTATCATTTACCGTAAATTCCGTACTTTTTCGGGACATATCAGAATTACCCTTCAATAAAAACAACTGAAACAGTCTTAATAAAAAATGTAGTTTATTAATTTTATTTGTGAGCACTTGGTGAAAATTTTGGCAAAACAATTAAATACTTGAAAACTCAATCTTTAAAAAATCGTCTTTTCATGAAAAATACGCAAGTGAAGCAGAATGAGGCTTCAGGAAATTTACTTGTATGTAAGCATTCACTGAGTACCTTATTTGGGTGTATATGTCTCTCTTACGACGAACATTTAACCAAGACAGAGTGTGACGTTCAGCAATCCACAGAAACCATCCCGCTGGAGGATCTGCTATCACCACTTTCCTGTTGACATTCACACGGGGATGGACAGCTCAGCGCCGCCGCTCCCTTACTCACAGCCCATATCCTGATACCCCTAACTTCTCAATCCCAGAGGCTGTCATCCTAAACTATCATCATCCGCTTATCTCATCACGCTCTCATCCTCTACTGGAATATTCGTGGCATCCGCTCCCACATGCCGTTTCCCAATAAAGGAGTCTCCTTATTTCACCTGCTTTTGTAAAAATTCCCCCTATTTGTGTATAGTCCCTTGCTTTGACTGTGACTTTGTGTTGTTGGGGCGGATCGGAGGGGGCCCGGTGTAGTTACGTGACAAGGACGTGCATCCACTATTGTACTGTGGGTTTTAGTAGTTTGCGTAATAAAGCCGTGCACAGCAGTAAAAGTCTCCTTGCAGTCCTTCTCGTCTCCTCCATAGCCCTGAGCCGTTAGTGTGACGAAGTTTGAGAGGGGTGGGTTGCCCCCCCCCCCTCCTTCCCTTTACAATAGGAAAAAAACCAGAGGACATAGGGTATTCAGAGGGGAAAGGGTTGGTTGATTGATTCAGAGGGAAGGACATTGAGGTGGATCGAGGGGCGGCGGAGCTCTCTCATGTAAACAAACGCTTTCAACTAACTGTCTTCCATCCCGGACTGTTCTCGAGGTGCCAAGCACTTAAAATGACTTCTTGGTTAAATGTTCGTCGCAAGACAGACAGACACACCCAAAATAGGTACTCAGTGAATGCTTACATACAGGTAGATATTTCCTGAAGCCTCATTCTGCTTGAACTTGCGTTTATTCATGAAAAGACGATTTTTTAAATTTGAGTTTTCAAGTATTCAATTGTTTTGCCAATATTTTCACCAAGTGCTCACAAATAAAATGATAAACTACATTTTTTATTAGGAACTGTTTCAGTTGTTGTATTGAAGGGTAATTCTGATATATCCCGAAAAATTTAAGGGAAATTTACGGTAAATGATAGATCATTCACGCTGAAAAAATTTTGTGAAGGCCATGGATCAAAATGGTGCTGGCTTTCAGTATTTGTTAGCAAAGTTTTTAACGTACTGTATCTGAAGCCAAAGTAAAGGCAGGTGTTTTCAAATGGCCCTCAATTCGTCAACTACTCAATGATGATGACTTTGTAAAGAGCCTAACTGCCGTGGAAAAAAGCTGCTTGGAAGAGCTTTTTGGCTGTTTTAAAGAACTACCTAGGTAATGTTCGAGCATCGAATTATGAGGAACTTGTAAATGACATGTTGAAGAGTTACCATGCGCTTGGGGCTCGGATGGGCACTCAAAATCCACTTTTTCCATTCACGTCTTGATTTCTTCCCAACGAATCTTGGCGCGGTCAGTGATGAGCAGGGGAACGTTTCCACCAGGACATTGCCACCATGGAAACCCGATAACCAAGGACGATTCAGTCCCAACCCTGATAGGGGGACTATTGCTGGACGCTACAACGTGAACGTAGCTGCTCCCACAAACGAAAGAGCAAACTACAGAAACACTTTCTGATGTACTATGGAGCAGGGTGAGTTCTTTTGTGTGTTAGGTATAGTTTTGAACAAAATGTATATTTAATACCAATTTGAGATTGACTGTTCTTCTGAAGAACAGTCTAGATCGACGTTCTTCGAACTAGCGCAAACTTTCTCTCAAAAAAATCTCGTTGTGTTCCAAAATATATATATATATATATATATATATATATATAATATATATATATATATATATATTATATAATATATATAAAGTCAAAATTTTACTGTGATTTTGGCATATTTTCGGATATTTCCAAGATGTGGCACATTTTCGGATATATTTGGAACATAATTTAAGTATATTTTTTTCCCGATATGTACATTAGGTCCTAATAAAGCCGCAGGGGACCACCAGAATTTAATTACGATAATATATATTAACGTAGGGGGATTGTTTCGATTAATATATAATTATATATACGTATATAATTATAATAGCTATTAACATTTAAAATGACGATATTTAAAACACTATTTCGTGCTAGAGAAAAAGCAATGCCATTTTTGGGAAAACAGCAGCACAAATGCTTTCCAACCCACACACAATGAACTCAGAACCATTTTGTTGTCGACCAGTGTTATTGGTCAGCATGTCTCGTAGCCCCAGGTTGTAAGGTTTTGTACCCCTGGTGGTACAGGTACCCCAGGTTAAGAACCACTGCTCTAGATAGTGTCACATCGGCAAGTATCCTAGACCCAAAAATAATCAGGCAAGGGTGTTGATTCAGGACCGTGTTTAACATAATAGTACAAGGATAAATAGCTGACCACTAAGAGTTGAAAGAACAAATGTTTATGCCTACTTTATTTAGCCGTCATTTTCGTAAAAATTGATATTATTGTTGCAGATTTATGCTAATACGATCCAAAATTTTCTCAGGAAGACGATGGTGGCACTAGGGGTTTTTTTTTCAATATTAAATGGTGGTGGGCGGAAAAACTAGTTGGGAATA
Source organism: Chionoecetes opilio (assembly GCA_016584305.1). NCBI lineage: Eukaryota > Metazoa > Arthropoda > Malacostraca > Decapoda > Majidae > Chionoecetes > Chionoecetes opilio. Next base: position 24,568 of record JACEEZ010021515.1, on the reverse strand, counting down.
AGGGTTTTATAAGCCCGAAAAGTCGCCGCGCTAGGCTGCGGGCGTCACTCATCACAATACAGCGGGATGCGGGACTCGCTTTCTAGGTATATAACTCTGTGGTGAGCTTATATTCACATCATTATGTAAGAAGACGCAGAATGTATACTTAATAAAAACAGTGAAGTTGAGAAAAAATGTAAAAATAATGAAACGGTTTAAAACCACCGCGAGATCTACGGCCGCATAAAACAATTAAGAAAAGACTACAGACTTATTTATTTGTTGTTTCATCCACCCTTAATAGTGGGCTTAGCAGTGGTGACATCAGCATGCTTGCTGAAAGACACTAAGATAGGTAGCATTTTTAGATCACTCTGATATAAACGGTTCGCAGGGAGACTTTTTTTTCAGAACATAAGAAGCTACAAGAGGTCGTGAGACCTACACGTGGTAGTTCCTGTTACACTACCTACATCCACCTTTCATCCCCATCCATGAAATTGTCTAGCCTCCTTTTAAAACTCCTTCATTTTTCAGTAAACAAAATATATATGAAAAAAAATAACCGGGATAATAAAAATAAAGGATAAATAAAGTAAAATAATCGGGAAAATTACCGGTTTACAGGGTTTTTGATTAAAAAAAACACCAAAAAAACCGATATATTTGATTTAAATAAGATTTATTTGATTTAAATCAATTTTTTAATTTTTTATTTGATGTTCTACAATCTACATGAAAGCTAACTACTACAGGATATTATTTAGCATATCTATAACTAAAGAGATAGAATAAGTGAATAAAAAATGCATATAACATGAAATACAGAGGAATTTTTCACATTTTATATTTCAATGATGGACGTTTTCACATCAATAGGCCGATGTCTGTAAGCGCGTTTACGCTACGTTTGCCAGGCTGGTCTAGACCGGTCTAGGCTGGCCCAGGCTGCACTGATGCTCGCGAAAAACCCTCCAGAACTGGCCCCCTTTTTCCCATTTGTGGTTCTTATTTGGGTGGGGGATCGAGTGGGCGGTCTTTACCGTTCCTGCAGTTTTACCCCCACCCCCAAAAACACACCAAATGATTATTAATTTGACCTCCGGTAATAACCTAATGGTGCGTCCACACTGGCAATAAAACATGTTGGAAACACAAAGTAAAACATAGTAGGCAACAAGTTGTGAGGTCGGGAATGATTCAATGTTATAAACATGTTGGCACTGATATTTACGTGATATGTTGGTAACACCGATTGTGGACGAGTTAATGTCGGGGGAGATAATATTATCCTTATCATTATCTGCCGATTCATAAACTTTCCTATAGAAGCTCAATAAATTGGTGAGACATGATCTACCCTTGGTGAATCCATGTTGTCAATCATTAATCAAACTATGTTTTTCTAATTGCTCTCATGTGTTTTGCAATAATAGATTCCAATAATTTACCTACCACTGACGTTAGACTAACGCGTCGATAATTTTACTTTAGTTCTCTGTCTCTCTTCTTAAATATGGGGACTACATTTCCATTCCTCCACAATATTGGCACATCGCCTATCTCAACCGATTTCCTAAAAATGTGCGCTAACGACTCACTAACAACCTCTTTGCATTCTTTTATCACTCTGGGATACTTTTCATCTGGTCCTGGCGACTTAAAATTCTTCATATAATCTATACCCTCTTCCAACATTTCTCTAGTTATCACAATATCTTTGAGTTTCTCCTCATTGCTTCCTTTAAACATTCGTTCAATTTCAGGTATTGACTGTGTATCCTCTTGAGTAAAAACACTTTAAGAAATAATCATTTAAATGTTTACACATAACCTCATCCGTATTTAAGACCTCACCCTGCTCTAATCTTAACGGCCCCGAAAATATAATTTCCTTGTCTTCGTTTTATATATCTGATAGAACCCCTTAGGGTCGCTTTTTGCCTGTCCAGCGATTTTAATTTCATAATTGTTCTTAGCTACTCTTGTTAATCTCTTCACTGTCCTCGCCATCACATTATACTGTTCTTTGCTCACCTGTCCAGCCATGAATGTTTCTTGTTACTCCAATGTTGTGTTTTAAACTCGTTGTCATCCATTTCGGGTCACTCTTCCTTGATTTTATCGCCTTATAAGGAATATTATTTTTGTCCTGCAATTAAATTCCTTACAAATAATGTATAATCCTCATCCGGACCGACCTCACTGTCTCACAGCGCTGTCTCCGCGCTGACCTTGGAACACTCCTTCCCCTCTATCCCACCACCACAGTTACTCCCCTTCAGGTGTCTTCTTAATCCTGCATAATTGGCCTTTCCAGCTGTCACTGCGCTGACCTTGGAACACTCATTACCCTCTATCTTACACCCCAGTTAATCCCCTCCAGGTGTCTTCTTAATCAGGCATAATTGGCCTTTCTGAAGTCAGGTACTCTTTGCTTATTAACACTTATATTGCTTACTTCCCATTTTAAGCAAAATCTGATTCATAATGGTCGCTGTTAGCCAAAATGTCCTCCAACCTCCACCTCAGTAACTAAATCTTCCCCGTTTGTCAGTAATAAATCTAGAATATTATCTCCTCTAGTAGGGTCCTTTATTGCTAGGGTTAGGGAAAATTTTTTCTGAAATTTTATTACAATTTTTCTGCGTCGTTGTCTCCTGTAGTTAAATCCCAGTCTATATTCCTAAGATTAAAATATCCTACCACGCATAGTCGATTATATCTACACAATCCTTGTTTATTTCTTGCCATATAGGAGCTGAATCCTCTTTACATAAGTTTGGAGGCCTATACACTACACCCAAAACCATTTTCTCAGTTCCCTCCGTAACCTCTAGCCATATAGACTATTCTGTCATCTGTCATATTGTCAAATAGAAAACAGTAAAAACCCAAAGAAAAGCCATTATGAGACTGAATAAAAATGCATGAACTTAAACTCGCCGCCATATAAAGTGTTGCGAGACAACTTTTAACATAAGGCATATGAATAGAAGCGGAATTTATTAGCATTCCATTGATATATTTCGTTTGCTGATCAATGCATTAGAATCATTCATACATTAGCGTTAACTAAATAAATAACATCATCAACCGGCAGGGTTGTTTCATTTAAATCAAGTTGATTTTAAGCACTGATTTAAATCATTGATTTAAATCATGATTTAAATCAAATGATAAAAAAAAAAAAATCACATTTAAATCATAACCTTATCATTATTTGAAAACGAGAGGGGAAAGAAGGAAAATGAAGCAAATGGGCTTTATGAACACCAATTTTATCATTGTAGTATAATTATATCATAATGAGACTAAACGAGTGGTGCGGGGGAATCCACTGTGGCACTTTTAGAAAGCAAATGGCCAAATGGCCATGTCTAACTCGTTAGCAACAGGACCTATAAGACCCAGCCTCTGGTACTGGCACCACTTAGAGAAGTCTACACTCACTTTTGCTGTTTCACCATTAGCTGACTGGTTCAGACAGTATTTCATAAGGGCATCACCAGATAAAATCATAGATGTCATAGGAATATATGAAAGAGGCTGCTTCATGTTCTCCTCTAGTAGAAGCTGGTATTGTCTTCCGACCATAGTCTGTTTTGTAAAGAAACGTCCTTTGAATCTGTTCAATTCCCTCTCCTTTAGACACATAACTGCCATGAGTGAGTTGGGGTCCCTGCCTGTGAGGAAGGTCATGGCATCCTCAGCTACATTGACTTCTTCTCTCTTTATATGTTCAATAAGCAGTCTTCTGTTTTTTACAGGTCCTGGAATCACTCCTGCACCATATCTGAGCTTATGATATCTTGTGTCGTATTCTCTTGGCCATGACTCTAGACCAACTGCTATGGCCTTGTCAGACAGGAGATCTGTTTCATCCACTTTAGTGTTCAACTCAAAGACTTTTTGGAGCTCTATATTCTTGAAGTCCTCCAGGTCCCACTTGTCTGCTCTGGTCTCCTTCCAGGAACCTGATTCAATACTCGGCTGCATGGTTCCAGGGATTCTTCCAACAATGCGTAGTGGAGGCCACTCTTTATGTCTTCTTAGGTAATTGTAGCAGAAGGTCCGCCGAAAGTAATAGAGAGCAAGGTTGCCTCCCTCTCTGTCAGCATTGAACCTCCAGGACTTGTCCGTCACATTTTTTACTGAAGCTTCTATGTCTATGACAGGATATGTAAAGCACTTAGCCATCCCACACAGAGTCAGGACTCTCATAGCTTCTTCATCTGAAGCAACATCCTCTGTAAGAAATCCCTTAAGGGCACTTCCAGAAAGCTCCTGTGTTACCTCCTCAAAAAGGCGATTTTGATACACACCATCAAATTTCAGGATTTTCCCCACTGCAGCTGCGTGAAGAGATTTCAGGGTGTCATAGGCCTCATCTCCAAGAAGAATCACTGTCTCAATTCCATCCACCACCATCTGCGAAACATACTGGAAAAGCGTCAAGATGACACTCTGCATCATGGAGGTAGTCGAACATGCAGCAATCACTGATCTATATAACATGGATCGCGGAAGCCTGGCTCAGCACTGGTTCCAACTGTCCGCCATCTTGTCGTAACCAAAACAAAGCCTAGTTTCTGCGGCTCGCATTGCTGTCTATCTGGTGTTATCGCCTCGTCATGCCAAGTTGTGCTTGCTGTCTGGCTGTATTATCACCTCGTCATGCCAAGCTGTGCTGCTATGTCCTGTACAAACAGACCAGGACCTGGAAGTGGCAATCTTTCCACTGTGAGTAACACCACACACACCACACGCACCCACCACACCACACACACACCACCACACACACCCACACACACCCACCCACCCACCACACACACACACGCCACCCACCACCAAGGGCGTAGCCAGGAAAAATAATTGGGGGGGGGCCACCTCCCAATGATGATTGAGGGGTGGGTGGCGAGCGAAGCGAGCCTTATCAGCTGGGAGTCTGGGAGGCGCTGTAAGCCCCCGAGAGAATTTTTTTGAAGATATGACTTAATTGGGGGCATATTGAGCCCTATTGGGGGTCATTTATTGGTTCTTTGCATGATATTCAATATAGTAAAATTGATGAAATTATACCATACACTCCTAAAGTAGATGTGTTGAATTGGGGGGGGCCATGGCCCCATTGGCCCCCCCTCTGGCTACGCCCTTGCCCACCACCCACCACACACACGCACCCACCACACACCCACGCACGCACCCACCACACACCCACGCACCCACCCACACCCACACCCACACCACACACACCCCCACCCACTCCCCACCCAGCCCATCCACTCTTAATCCATCTACCCACTCCAGTCATCCACCTACTAGTTAAAAAAAAAATATAGGTGGATATGGTATACTTTTTTTTATATAGGTAGATATAGATATAAGTATATTTTTTTATACTTGTTAACAATTAGTGGGGAACGGAAGCAGACCGCACTCAGGTCTGTTTCCGTTCCGCGCGCTTCCTAATAAGCGGTGCTTGTTCTAATGGAGATAGCTTTATTTTGCGAAGAAAAAAAAAAGGAAAAAAAAGTATACCTTGTGGTTAAAGTTAGGTTAGGTTTCATTACAACCTATAAGGTTAGGTTAGGTTTCATTAATATTAATTTTTTTTTTTGGGGGGGGGGTTGCGCAAAATAAAACTATCTCCATTGCAACAAGCACCTATTGTAGGCCAAGAAAAAATAGTTGATGTCTCTTAAAACGACCGCGAAACTCGTCCATTATTACCAAAAGTTGTTTCGTAGTCTAAATGAAACCATAGTCGTTTCGTACACTCAGCTCAGAGTTGAACTTGACTACTAGAGTTACGAAACGACACCAGGTATGTACGAAAATACTCAAAATCAGTGTACGAAACTAACTACTTTCATTCAATATACCTAATTAAGAAAGGTTTTTTGATTAGGCCAAAAGTTTTTGATTAATTTAAAACTTTCTGTAATCCCGAGAGTAGCTTCTATGGACCACTGTGGCCCGCGCCGTACCCGTGGCCGCGGCGGTACGGGGCTGACGCCGTTATAGTGGACGAGAACTGCGCGTTCGCTCTTTAGGTCAGACACACACACACACTCGGGGGCTAACACCGCACTCTTAGCCTCTCTCGCTTTACCACATACACCACACCTGTCACTACACACCTGTACGGCCTCGCAACACACCTGTCGCCTGTGTATCACCGTAAATAAATGACTTGGAAGGTTAGGCTTAGGTATTGAGGGTGTATTTTTTCTTTTTTAATGTATTTTTTTTAACAAATAAAGGGTTATATTATATAGCCTATATATGTTCCATATTGTAGGATGTGCCTGAACTAAGTCAATCAGTAAGCTTTCCATCTCGTCTGTCCAGTCAGCAGGCATGTTGATGTCTGCTTGAGAGTTTTAAAAGAAAATGATCTTGCACTAAATAATATAGTCATCCACTAATGTAGGTTCTTTATAACATAAAACGTTTTTGCTCATTCAAATGATGAGCAAAAATAGCTTTGAAGGAGTTCGCATTTTGCTCAACCAAACAGGCTTTTGTTTAGCAAAATCCTCAAAACTGCTCACTGAGCAGAAAAGTGCCCGTGTAATAGCCGCTTAAATTTATGTAAATTACTTTGATTTTATGACCCAAGTCATCACGATTTAATGACAAGCTGATTTAGAGTTTCTATTTAAAAGCAATTATATATCATCTAGGCTATATAGCTTTGCGAGTGGTATGCCGTGCATGTATAACATAATGTCTCAAACATTAAAATGGAGAATAGAGTACCGCTCCCCCCCCCCCCCCCCATCCCCGGATGATAATGAATTAATAATCAATATATGCATATTTCAACCTTATTCAGAATATGGTTATAGGTTTTTAATGTTAAATGTTAATATCATATTCTCATGATTTGTACAAATAGAAACATGTGCACAATTGTTTGGGGTGCGTGGGTGATGCAATACATTGCAAGATAAATGTAGCCTTGGTTCCTAGAATATGCTTCATGTGCTTTAATAATATCATCTTGTAATGACTTGTGCCAAGAAGAAATATTTCCTCAATGGTTTGTGGCGAGTGCTGGGCCGGGCAGTATATTTACTTCCCTGTTGCAAAATTTATGTATTTTTACATTTGATATTATTTTATATTTACAATCACATTATTTGTTACTTTTTAGGTTCCCACATAGTAATCCGGATGTCTTCAGACAGTGGGTGGTGGCCATACGGAGGGACAAATACAAGCCGCCCAAGGCAGCCCTGGTGTGTTCAGATCATTTCAAAGCGGAATGTTTGATCGTACGGGACAGACTGTTCGCCTCAGACAAGGAACGGTCCAACAGAGTTCAAGTTCCCTTCCCATTTGATGAAGCCTGTGAGTATTAATTGTTGCACTGTCTTCCTTTTTATTCACATTCACCGCACATGCATTTGCTTGTTGCATTTTACTACAAGTACACAATCATGTACTACATGTATACATACTTAAGTATTTATTGTTTTATATAGCCTGTGCAACCCAGAAAAGCACCAACCACCCGAGAACCCCCAAGGACCGGTCAAGAAAGTGCAGCAGATATCGACTGTGGAACCTTTGGCTTGCCATCAACCAGCAGTTCTTCCCACGTTGGTTCCGACCATTTGTACGCTGTGTGTGAGAGCCCTCGAACAATGAAGCGGAAACTCAACAAGGCCGAAGATAAGATGTCGCAAATACGGAAGAAACTAAAGTTCAACCAGCAAAAGAACCGGCGTCTTCATAAACGAGTTTTCTCAATGAAGGCTGTCGTGCAGTCACTGAGATCTAAACAACTTGTATCCAGCGATGGTGCCGACATGTTTGGAGAGGACTTTCACTGGTGTCCTTTCGAAGTCCTGAAACGGGTTATGGACCAGAAGAAAGGGCAAGAGGTCACGAAAGCAATACCTTTCACTTTTGAGGTCTTTTGCTTTAACCCTACAATTCTATTCGACGAAGGCGTATAACTACGTCCGCGAAACGTTTTTGTTTAGCCTTGCCACATCCCTCGGTCATCCGGAGCTGGTATCAGGCAGTGAATGGGGAGCCGGATTCACTGAAGAAGCATTCAACGCTTTGAATTTCAGAGTTCAAGAGCTCGTAAGGAAAACAAAGAAGTTTGTTTGTTCACTGATGCTAGATGAGATGGCCATCAAGAAACATCTAGAATGGGATGGCAAACGGTTTCTTGGGTATGTTGACTTAGGTTCAGAAATCGACGATGACACAACTCCCATGGCTACCGAGGCTCTAGTATTCATGGTTGTGGCACTGAATGATCACTGGAAAGTACCCTGTGCCTACTTCCTCATCAAGGGTATGTCGGGTACAGAAAGGGCTAACCTGATCAGGCAGTGCTTGAGGAAGCTTCACGATGTTGGCATCAAGACTGCTTCGCTGACATGTGACGGTCCGTCGTGTCATTTCTCCATGATGGAAAATCTCGGTGCATCACTCAGGCCAGATGATCTTGTGCCCTTTTTCGCACTCCATCAGACCCATCTGAAAAGGTGTGTGTCTTGCTTGATGTGTGTCACATGTTGAAACTTATTAGGAACACGCTAGCATCTGGTGGCATCCTAATAAATGGACATGGTAACAAGATTCGCTGGTCATTTGTCGAGAGCTCCACAAGCTTCAGTCGAGAGAGGGCCTGCACCTTGGCAACAAGATCAAATCTGCACACATGCAGTGGCATAAGCAAAAGATGAAGGTTAACCTTGCTGCCCAAACCTTGAGTGCAAGTGTTTGCTGATGCCATAGATGTCTGCAGGGAAGACCTGAAGCTCGAAGTGTTCAAGGATTCTGAAGCCACCGTCGAATTTTATTCGAATCTTTGACAAATTGTTTGACATCTTCAACTCGAGAAACCCAATCGCCAAGGGGTACAAAGCTGCACTGAGATCCGCCAACTTTAGCAGCTGGAACACTCATATGGATGATTCATACCAAGTACATCGCAACCCTAAAAGATCCAGCTGGAGCTCTGATGACAAGATCCAAACGCCGAACACCATTCATTGCTTCATGACCGCCATCAAGAGCATGCAATGTTTGGTACGAAAACCTGGTCAACAAAGTCGCGTCACCGATGCGATACCTGCTCACCTACAAATTCAGTCAGGACCATCTGGAGCTGTTCTTTGGGGCAGTTCGTTCGGCTGGTGGGTGTAACAACAACCCCACAGTCCGGCAGTTCACTGGAGCCTACAAGCGCCTCTTGGTCAGACATGAAATTAAGGTCGCCCACGGCAACAGCACTGCTATGGACAACACCCGAATTATGTTTGTCACCGGAGAGAGCGCTGTTGTGAGCAGTCGACACACTGACACCTATGACATCTCAACTGCCAGACGATACGGTATTGAGATACCTACCACACAGATCGATGACGGTGAAGAAACAGAGTTATGCAAGCTCCTGATTTGACCCTTTGTCCCCCTACAAGGAAGCAGCCATCGGATACATTGCAGGCTATGTGGTGAAGATGGTTGAACGGCGCATTCATTGCGATGTTTGTACATCAGCACTTCGGTTAGATGACACTGGTAGAGCTCAGAGATCCTCCTTGTCACTTCTGCACCGGAAAAACCGAGGTGGGCTTGTTGAAGCCGGCTATAGTGTCGTCAGAGTGTGCCAGGAGACTGAGAAATGTTTCCAACACGCTCTGAAGGCAAACGATGGCAAACCACCACAGGCCTCTAACTTCACTGCAACAATTTCTACAGTGGTCTTGCACCAATTATCATCATCCCTGGTATTCTCACCACTCATAAGTCACATGCTGGATACAACACCCGACAGCAATCATCTCATTCGTCTCATCAAATGTGTATCAGCTTGCTATTGCACAATTCGACTCCATCACATCGCTAAAATACATACCCAGAAGATCACTGGTGATCGAGTGAGGAAACAGTTATCAAAACTTGTTCTTTTCAAGCACCAATAGGATACGGGATGCCTGCTTGTGTCTTCCAGAAACAAAACTGTGATATCTATCTCCTCATTATCTGGTTCCAAATTAATTTGATCTCGTATACATATACATCCTCATTTGAAAACATGTTGTGAAAAACTGTAAAATAATTAGTGTAGGTATTGAATAGGTAGGTGCCTACTGCTTGAAATTGCATTTAAAGCCATACATATATACAGTCACGCTAAATTGTTGATGTAAGTTATGATATATTCATGAGTAAACTATGTAAACTTCATCTGGTTATGGTGAAAAAAAAGTTACGTTGTCTAAATATAAGCCAAGTCCAAGGTAAAACTTTGGAAGAATTCCTTCACCCATATCTTTTTTTTCTTCCCCCTATAGCCAACAAGCCTGGGGAACTGGCGGGAATACGGGGTTTTTGGGTCGGGGAAGCAAATATAAGTGTTCCCCCTATAGCCAACAAGCCTGGGGAACTGGCGGAATACGGGTTTTTGGGTCGGGGAAGCAAATATAAGTGTTCCCCTATAGCCAACAAGCCTGGGGAACTGGCGGGAATACGGGGTTTTGGGTCGGGGAAGCAAATATAAGTGTTCCCCCTATAGCCAACAAGCCTGGGGAACTGGCGGGAATACGGGGTTTTTGGGTCGGGGAAGCAAATATAAGTAAGTGTTCCCACTATAGCCAACAAGCTGGGGAACTGGCGGGAATACGGGGTTTTTTGGGTCGGTGAAGCAAATATAAGTGTTCCCCCTATAGCCAACAAGCCTGGGAACTGGCGGGAATACGGGGTTTTTGGGTCGGGGAAGCAAATATAAGTGTTCCCCCTATAGCCAACAAGCCTGGGGAACTGGGGGGGAATACGGGGTTTTTGGGTGGGGGAAGCAAATATAAGTGTTCCCCCTATAGCCAACAAGCCTGGGAACTGGCGGGAATACGGGGTTTTTGGGTGGGGAAGCAAATATAAGTGTTCCCCCTATAGCCAACAAGCCTGGGGAACTGGCGGGAATACGGGGTTTTTGGGTGGGGGAAGCAAATATAAGTGATTTATGGCTCCCCAAAAAAATCATCAAAAGTCACTATATGTAAAAATCTAACTAACCTAACCTTAACCACAAAGTATACCTAACCTTAACACAAAGTATACCTACCCTAACCTAACTTAACTGGACTTAGAATTTTTTGAGGCACCTCATATTTCATAGCGGCCGTGTGGGTTAACCAAGGCTGAGCGCACCGCTGGAACCTTTACAGATGTGAAGTACAATAAGCAGACAATACAGTGCGGTAGTTCATTTCAGTCAAAGCCGGAAGGATGAGTTCTAAGTATTTCCAAGTCCAATATCATGAATATATTAACATCTTCCTAAAGGAAGAAACTTTCTGTCAATATGTCTACCAGTATTTTCTGGAAATGTATCTAATTGTTATCGATATCTTTGTTATCTTGTTTGGTAGTGACAATTATTATAATAATGTCCTATAGTTAATACTATGGTTTATCAGCATACCGCAATCCATTATCTTTAATTAATCCCCGAGAGTAGCTTCTATGGACCACTGTGGCTCGCGCCGTACCCGTGGCGGCGGCGGTACGGGGCTAGCGCCGTTATAGTGGACGAGAACTGCGCGTTCGCTCATTAGGTCAGACACACACACACTCGGTGGTTCGCTCATTAGGTCTGTACACTGCACTCTTAGCCTCTCGCTTTACCACATACACCACACCTGTCACTACACACTTGACGGCCTCGCAACACACCTGTCACTACACACCTGTACGGCCTCGCAACACACCTGTCACTACACACCTGTACGGCCTCGCAACACACCTGTCACTACACACCTGTACGGCCTCGCAAGACACCTGTCACTACACACCTGTACGGCCTCGCAACACACCTGTCACTACACACCTGTACGACCTCGCAACACACCTGTCACTATACAACTGTACGGCCTCGCAAGGCACCTGTCACTACACACCTGTACGGCCTCGCAACACACCTGTCACTACACACCTGTACGGCCCTCGCAAGACACCTGTCACTACACACCTGTACGGCCTCGCAACACACACTGTTGTCTGTGTATCACCGTAAATAAATGACTTGGAAGGTTCGACGATGCACTAGGTTGGAAGTTTAGTAGTAGTAGTAGTAGGTGTTAATAGTAGTTGTAGGTGGTAATAGTAGTAGTAGGTGGTAATAGTAGTAGTAGTAGTAGGTGTTAATAGTAGTAGTAGGTGGTAATATAGGCTATCACATGCCAGCAGCCAACACCCAGCCACTGCCTGGCCGGCCCATGTATTTGTTTTGGTTATTTCAAGATGGCGGCTGGTGACTTCAGTTTCTCGGCCACAGCTAGCCCAGATCCGCGATCCATGTTATATAGATCAGTGGCAGCAATCCATTAGTCTTATTATTGAGTCTTGGAAGGCTAACAACATCAGCCACGTCATCACAACTCTCTCCCTCCCATGTTTGAATACACAGTACTCTCCATGGAATTCAAATGTGACAGAAAACAACTGAAAAGTGTATTCTATACTCTTGTCTGTGGAGTTAGAAAGTTCATTAATCATTTTATCCCATGGGGCTCTAATAGAAAAGAGCTTCTGTATAATGGGGAGCTTGCCCAAGCTAGTCACAGGCAGGCCAAAATCACAGCCTGACCAGTTGAGTGATCCTATCCTTGTAGCATCACTTGCAGCCCTCAGGATGTCCATGTCTAGCTCTCTCTTGGTGTTCTTGTCCTTCCAAAATGCTTTGTAAAGCCATTTTGCATACTGTCTTGAGAGGGCTGATGCTGTCCCATCCTGTAGGACTCCATTCTTCTTGAAGAACCCAGCAAGATCAAAAGGGGCGAAGCCTTCCTCCCAGGCTGTCAGATGGGATATTGTAATGGCTGCTGTGACTCGGGTCTGCCTCCTGTAAACATACTGTGGTTCTGGAGCGTCTGGTGGCTCTGTGCATTCAAACATGGTGGTTGTATTGATTATGTTGGATTTGTGTTGGTGTCAGTTTTTATTAATTGCCAATTTGAATTAAAAGAAGAGTGAAATTCCAGTTACATAAGTGATAGAATTTGATTCGTTTGTTTGCAAGTGATCACCATTCTCCTGCCAAATACAGATATCGAGATCATAAGAGAATATTGAACCCAGGTTTTTTNTAAAATTTTGGGAAAACCCCAAAAAAAAAAAAAAGGGAAATCGGTCAGTTGCTTTTTGCAAGTCATTTAATCTTCGTACTACAGCCAACTTATTTTTTCTTTAAAGGTCTTACATTCTTTATTCTATCTATAATTGTCTATTTATCTATCTGCATATAAACCCATCTGTATATATATGAATCTATCTATATCAAAAAACTATCATTTATCTTTTTTCTATCAATAAAATTATTTTAAATATAAATATTTTATATATATATATATAATTATATATTCATTTTATTAAATTTTATTTTTTATTTAATCTTTTTTAATTTTTTTTTTTTAAATTTTCTATTTTTTTTTTTTTTTTTTTTTTTTTTATTTTTTTTTTTTTTTTTTTTTTTTTTTTTTTTTTTTTTTTTTTTTTTTTTTTGTTTTTTTTTTTCTTCCCGGCTGCCGGCCCAAAAAAGGCTAACATAAACCCGTTTAATTGCCACCCTGAAAGGGAAGAAAAGATAATAGTCCGGCCCTTGTGAAGATGGGGACAGCCGGATAAAACACCAAAATTTTTTCAGGACTCACAAGGCCCCTATATATTTTTGAGAGGGAGAAAAATGATCCCATCACTCAATGGCTAAAAGGGAAAACGTTTTTTATTATTTTGACTTTTCCCGCAGTGGAAATTAGGGAAAATGGGTTTTTTAAAAAAAAAGAATAGTCATAAGGTAAGTTTATTGGATGAAAAGTTATCTTTTTTATTATTTTTTAATAACCCAAAAAAAAAATATTCCAATATGGCTGCCCAAAAAACAAAAATTTTCAATATTTATTCGACTTAAAAAACTCCCCTGGGGACTCGCGAAAGCCATGTAGTTTATTAGCAAACCGAATTAAAACATACCCCCTTGAAATTCAAAATACAGTTTTTAATCTACTGACGGTGCATTTGAAAATAAGTTTCATTAAGTCATTTACAACTCTGTTTTCCGTACGCTCGGAAGCCATTCTTTTTTAAACACCATATCACAAGCAGGTATGATTAAAATTGAAATTTTGTGTCTACTTTCCCTTTTGCAGTGCACATTTGGGGTGCTTTTCCGCTGGCTTTTTTGCAAAACATCTCCCGCCAAAACCCTGCAGCCTTTTGCAGGCCCTTTCAAAAAGTTCCTTACCCCTTGCTGCCGCGGGCTGCGAGCTCCAACAGGAACCCAGGACTTTGTTTCTGCACCCCAGTGCCCAAAACCGCACCTTCAGCAGTTGGTGTCTGTTTTTTGGGCCGGTGACGGTTTTGCCAGATCCACCCCGGGAACTGCACGCTTGGGGGCTGCAGCGGGGCCTTTTTAGTTGGGGAATGTTCTCCATCTTCTGTTTTTCTGGAACAGTTCCTTTCTTGCTTCATTCACGACACCGAGGGCGGTCTTGTCATATTAACGACGGTGAAACGTTCCAGCTCTGGAACCCCCGGGGCAATCCACGGGGGGTTTGTGCATGTGGATGTTCACATGAAGTTGAAGGCATCGGGACTTCGGTATAGGCCCCCCATGCTTCCCAAACCGATTTTTTTCCCCTTTTCCAAAGAAAGAAGAATCGTATACACCCCGTGAAGCTGTGGAAACGGGTGCGCTGGGACTTCTCTTTGCCCAAGTACTAAGATGGCATTGATGTGTGGAAAAAAAAGTTCTTGCCCGCCAAAGGCGACCCAGATTCAGCGGATGGATATTGCGGCTAGAAAGTGATATTTTCCCGATAGGTGACAAACTCATATCCACGGGCGTACCAAGCTGTGGTGCATCCACTCTCTAGGGCATCTTGTAAGGACCACAATTCTTGTGTCTCCTCTTCGGGGCAATGGCGGCATCGGGGGTCAGGCCCACTGCAGACTACAGAGCCCAAGTTAAAAAGACCTGTTTTCCGTCTGGGAAGGTAGTGGATACAATTTTTCTCTGATAGGAACGGGAAATTTTCCCCTTTGTTTGGGGGGGTCACGCGGAAAATGGGCCAATTGCCTGGCCTTTGGCTCCCCTCCCACTTCCTTTCGTACACCTTTCCCCCGTTTCTCTCGGGTTGATTCTTTGATACTTTTTGTCCAGGTACCTTCCCAACCCCCTCTACTTCATAAGGTTTCCATTTTGCCTATGATGTGGGGAACAAACACTCCACTTGCAAATCGTCAAATGTGTGATCCCAGTCACTGGGAGGGGGTTACCACACAGCCCCATCGACCCTAACTCAAATGACCAGGGGTTTTTTTGCGTCTTCGGGCCAAATTTGGTGAGATGGACTTTTTCCCTTTCGCAGTTCCCTCTTTCGGGCCAAAAGAAGGGGGTATGGGTGATTTCTGCTTGAAAAAGTTTCAGGTCCCCCATCAGGGTGCGTGTACTATGTAAGACGGGAAAAGGGGGCCCACGTCATCCTTCACATAGACATTTGCCACCTGCTTTCTTCGTCTTTGGTGGGGCGATCTGAACAGGGAAATTTGTTTTTTTAATTGGGTCAGGGAGGGATTGTACTCTGTAACACTGACTTCTTGTTGTCTCTACTGCTTCTTGCCAACAGGCTCTACTTGGCGGACTGTTTTTGACACAGGATGGTCGATGACATTCCGTGTGCCCAAGTGCCAGGAGTTCTGGGTTTTCATCTTGAAGGGGTTTCCCATCCAGTGACCGGGATAAGGTCCACAGTTTGCTTTGGATAGTCTTTTGGGTAGATAGCCCCTCCTCGTGATGGTACGGTCACATTTGGGGTGTCGGATTGCCCCCGAAAAACTGCCCGGGTCGCGCCTGCTCCGTCCCCCCAACCCTCCACCTCCTGAAGGCCAAGGGGTTCTCGGTAAGGCCCCGCTCCTCCTTCACCTTTTACAAGCCGTTTTTGTTCGGGGGGTTGGGCAAAGGGTATAGGGAGAACCCCTTTTGGGTGTTTTCGAAACGACCCAGTTGCCCTTGACTTCGAATTGGTGTTGAACTCGGGGCAGCTCTCCAGTCCCCGATATGCACCGGGGGCCACCTGGGGAAGTTCGGTGGGCCAGAGCGAAGAACCATGGCACAAGAGCTTTCAGTTCTCAACGTTAAAGGGGGAAAACTTTTTCCTGTGGCAGTACAAAGACAGCCCAAAATTTCCAGCCGGGTGGTATCCTAATGGATGTTTGGGCTCCTGGGGCCTGTCCCGTCTCCATCCTAAAAACCTTTATCATTCTTGGGGTTTACCCAAATGCCTCTTTGGGGAGGGATCCCCCTTCTCTTGGCCGTGCGAGAGCCTGACTTGGTGGGGGTGCTGGTCTTCGGAGGGTGAGGCGTCAGGAAAGAGTTCGCGTGCCCGACGATGCATCCTGCTTTTGTTTAAACGGTTGTCCCGCCCGATGCCTCCCAAATAGCCCCCCAAAGGTCTTCCAAACGCCCTTCCCCAAAATGGAGACCTCCAAACTGACCCTTCTGGTCTTCGCCCCTGTGTGGCGGCCAGTGCCCCGAAAAGAACTTGCCATGCATACAGCGGAGCATCTAAGGCAAAGACAGGAAGTTGCCCCGGGTTCAGAAACTGTATGGGTTTTACGCAGAAATTCATCCCATGTTTGACCATCTGCGGGAGCCTTCTCACTGAAGAGCGGCAGGCTGATATTGCAGGCTGCAAGTCAAAGGGCTCCTTACAGAGGCGTGGTAAGCGACCAGGGAACGCATCTCCCCTGACCAAAACTTCCTTTTTCCAGGGGCAAAATGGGCATGTTTTCCGCCCCTTTTTTTCTTTGTCGCGGGCCTTTCAAGGTGTCCCCTGATGGGTCGGATTTATACGAAGTCCTCGGCACAGCCACCTTTCCTTCCGAAAGGCCCAGCTGGAACAGGGGTGAATTTTCAGGAGTCATGGTCCTGGGGGGTGTTTTTTTTGAAGGGCTAGGCTGATCTCACTCTGGGATTGGCCCATGTTGAATGGGAGAAACGAAACGGTGAACCTGTCCCCTGGAATGATCCGGGGCTGTTTGCTTTAGGGGGTTTGGTCAAAATTTCAAGGGCCCCTACAGTGAAGAGCTAAAGCGCAAATGGGGCTGGGGCCACCTCCCCTTTTTCTTCATTCCTCACACAAGCAGTAGCCAGGTTTCTCTAGGTGGAGAAACCCGGCTAAAGACACTCAGGCCCAAATCATGCATCTGGGTAACAATTTTTTTTGACCTGTCTGCGTGTGGGTTCAGGGGGCCAATGTTGGTTAGGGGTGGGGTCAATTCCAACGAATGTCTGATCATGCTTTTATTTGCTTGTCTCTTTTGGCTCTCTTTTTGGGAGTTTAAGAGTATGACTGTGGGGGAGTGAGAAGGCCTGGGAAATTTTGCAGCCATCTTTAGTCAACCCTTTCAACACATGGTCCCAAATCTTGAGGGTTTGGGTGGACAGGTTCCCTTTTGGCAGTCAGGGGAAGGGGCCACTGAAGTTGAAACCCAAAAACGAAAGATGTCCTCTCGCACAAATTTGGGAGCTTTTTCCAAAAATTTTGCATCTCCTTCAACATCTCCCTGGCCGTTTCAGCTTTTTTGCAAAATAAGTACAAAATAATCCCACTAAATACATGTACGTAAATAATTAGGTCTAATGTAAGCCCAAATTCCATTGTAATAGAACGGTTGTCCCGGTAAAATTTGAAAAGTGTGATCTTGAAGTAAAGAAGGGATGAAAAAAAATAACAAACTAGTGGATGTATTTCAATACGGAATATTTCTTTTTCCCTTAAAGGGAATCTTTGATTTCATCAAGATTTTTCTAAATGAAAAATTTGCCCTTATCACAAAAAAAGTCATAGGGCTTCGAGTAATTGGACGTTTGTCTCCCCTTCAAAATCATAGTAGGCCCTGTAGAATGCCGAACAAAATTTTGGGGCTTTTATCCGGCATGTCCCCTCCTCTTGAAATCTGGTTTCCTAGCGGCCGGATATAAAAAAGAAAGGGGGATGGGCCAAATTTGATCGGGAGGGGTCTTGTTGTCTTTTGAAAAAATTTAAGTCGTAGGAAAGGGGGAAAAAAAGAAAAAGGAAAAGGGGTTCCCGAGTTTCCAGCGTAGGGTAAAAAAGTAAAAATCTGATTAACCTTGCATTAGGAAGATAACGATAGGTGAAAAGGAGTAAAAATTTGTGCAGCGAGGCCGCGAGAGGGGGGGAGGCATGCAGTTAGCAAATTCAAAAAGGGACTGACCCTAACAAAAACGGTAGAAGATAGCAAAGGAAGAACATTGCAGGGGTGATGAAAAAATTGAAGACAGTCATCAGAAGAGGGGGTTGAAACGAAAAATTTTTACTCAACCGTTAGGAGAGGTGTAGAGGGATCCCCCCAAAAAATATGAGCATACTCATACTGGGCGGTAGGGCCCCCTTTAAAAGCTGCAATGCGGGAGAAAATTAGGGCGCAGACACCACAGGGGCAACTAACCTTTAGAAAATGTTTTTTGCAAAAGAGAGATGTGAGATTTCCAATTTTGTTTTTAGTAAGGGATTGCCCAAGAATGTTCATTGTAGAAGAAGGAGATGGTTGAGTGTCATTGAAGTAGATGGGATAGTTATCTGGTAGATTTTGTCGGATAGATAGGTAAAGAAATAGAGTTTTTGAAGCATTGAACAAAACAAGGTTTCCTTTGCCCCAATTATAAATTATAGAGAGATCAGAAGTTAGGCGCTCGGTGGCATCTCTCCGTGAATCACTTAGTTCCTGTTCAGTTAGACGTCTAATAAACGAATTTGAAAAATGCAGGGTAGAATCATCAGCGTGACGCTCGACTAAACTATTAATTTATTTATATGTTTGCTTGTGTAATACTATGTTCACTTGTTATTTTTTTCTTATTCTTGTCAGTTTATTGAATTGGGCAAAATATTCGCATATTCGCAAACAACTACGCGTGGGAGTGCGAATGTGAATGCGAATATTAAAAAAAACGTGCGAATATTTGCAATGGACCCGTTTACTCTACTTGAGGTAAGGATTGATTTGACATCTTCAAGCCTCATATAGTTGGGCAGTGATGTTGATTTTTCTATATGAACAGTATTTTTGATGATACAGCCAATTTAAGTACAGAAAATTTATACGCTCTAAAACGACTGGCGCCATGTTGGTGACGTCACTAGCGAAGACAACAGAGCAACACAGCTGTGAAGCGGCCGCTACTATATGTACTACCTACTAATACACCAACTTGCATTACCCCTACTACCGCAAGATGACCAGTAATCCTCCTTCAAGTGATGTAGTAGGTATTCACTGTGTTGTGAATATGTAAGTTGTAGTTTATAAGGAAAAAGTGGATAGACAGAGATAAGTGGCCCGTGACACCTGACAAGTGATGACTTCTGGGATCGGCATTCCTTATAGGGAGCTTAAATGAACCTGCAATGACATGTAAAGCTAGACAGATAGACGAACTCATAGAGGAACAGGTAGAAATGTATGGCTTTCTTTCCCCACATAAGCAAAACATACACCCTTCGTCACTCTACTCACCACTACAACTTTACTAACCATACATTCTACCTGTTCCTCTATGAGTTTCGTCTATCTGTCTAGCTGTACATGTCATTGCAGGTTCATTTAAGCTCCCAATAAGGAATGCCGATCCCAGCGGTCATCACTTGTCTGGTGTCACGGGCCACTTATCTCTGTCTATCCACTTTTTCCTTATAAAACTACAACTTACATATTCACAAACACAGTGAATACCTACTACATCACTTGAAGGAGGATTACTGGTCATCTTGCAGTAGTAGGGTAATGCAAAGTTAGTAAGGTTAGTTAGGTTAGTAAAATAAAACTATAATTTTACAAGGTTAGGTTAGTAATTATTTTTTTATGGGGTCTCGCTATGAGGTTATTAGTGAGATAAGGTTAGGTTAGGTTATAGTGAGGTTAGATTAGTAATATTAAACATATTATATTTTTGAGGGTCCAGGGGGTCGTTAAGGAGGGGAGGGGGGTGAAGGGGGCATCTCCCCCCCACTTGATAATTACAGTTTAGAGGTATCTGAAGGGATCTGTGAAGGACTGGAGGAAAAAACACTAATAAGGGCGGGAAAGGACTCTAGAATTTTACCTAACTCCTGCGTGTTGTATACTTAACATGAAAAACCCAGCCTGTCTCATCCCTACCTCAAAAGCCTTGCATACTGCATACTACTTCCCGCAACTTATCACAGCTCAGCTAAAGCCCACAGCTACATATCATTTGCAAGTTACTTATCCATGCACAAGTACATACATACATCAAAATGGTCTTCACAGCAATAGTATGAATTGTCCTTCATCGAGAAATCACGCCTTGCAGACATCCACCACTGTTTCCTCTTTTTTCTTGTCTTTAGGCATAGTTATGAACACAATCTCTGGAGTTTTTAATTGTGGTGTTTTTGCACATCAGCACAAAACAGCATAATATGTTTTTTTGTCTGCTACATGTTGAATGCATAGATAGGTACTGCGGTCTGCTGAGCCAAAACAAGCCGATCAGCTGATCAGGCGAGATCTGAGTTGCGCTTACTACGTCACAACCAATCACAGCGCGTTCCGCCGTGTTGTGATATTTTGGCCCAAAAAAAGCTATATATTTCATTTATGGTGCATTTCTCAGCAAAAAGAATAGAGTACAGTGATATGTAGCCTATATTGCACCCAAAGCTTCATAATACTCCGTGTTTTAGGTGTGAGTAAACGGGTCCATTGCGAATGCGAATATTCGGTCCATCGACACACACACATATTATAATATATATAATATATATATATATATTATATATAATATATATATATAATATATATATTATATATATATATATATATATACTATATATATATATTATATATATATATATATATATATATATATATTATATATATATAATATATATAATATAATATATATATATATATATATATATATATATATATATATATATATATAAGATATATATATAATATATATATATATAATATATATATATATACTATATATATATATTATATATATATATATAATATATTATATATATATATATATATATATATGATATATATATATATATATATATCATATTATATATATATAATATTATATATATATAATATTATATATATATATATATATATATAGTATATATATATATATATATATATATATATATATATATATATATATAGATATATTATATATAATATATATTTTATATAATATACTATATAATCACTATATATGATATATAATATATATATATATAATATATATCATAATAATAATATATATATAATACTTATTATAATATTATCCTTAAATCCATCCTTTATTGACTAACTTTTTGATTACAAGGCTCAACTATATTTGAAATCACAATTTGAAATTATCACTAACACAAATAAATCATTAATAAATACTTTTGATGGACGAATTTTATCAAATTTGCCTTTATTGTTAGAATTTTTTTTTTAAAGCAATGCAGATTTTCGCGGTTTTGAAAGTCCGCAAATACTAAGGATGCTATCACTTTAAGGACCCAATAATTTACATTTGAGGAAAACGTGATTTCTTGCAGTTAGTAGACGCTTGCTGTATACTCCTGAGTTTCTCCCGAAGTCTCTTCTTCCTGGCCTTCCTCTGCAAGGGAGCGACCATACAGAGATCCCTGGCTGTCATATATTTCTCCATAGACACTGTAGCCTCAATTCCGAGACGATTAGCCAAATAACTGTCCAGATATTCTACGTTGTAGTTGGCGACCGCTGTTGCCGTGGCGAACTGGGCCATCCGCTGGGAAGCAGGCCGGTGTTTAGGACATATATATTTTCCATATTCTTGAATGGAGATGTTCATTCTGTTTTGAGTTAGGCCTTTCAGTACATCTAGTCATCATATCGTCAGTTGTTAGTCTGTTATAATGGCTTTCACCTGCTTTAGTTGCTCTGCTTCCAAGCGGAAATAATCTTTCATTTTTGTGTGAGATATAGGTGTTTCTCCACGTGCAGTACTTCTGTTGTAAAAACATATGAATCTGGTCCTTTTGCACACTTTTTATGTTGTGGATTGTCATCACTTGAGATGCAATGGAAGAAAGTTGACACTTGTTGACCTGTACACCTGTTGATCTGTATTTCTCTGTTTCCTCCTAGCTTCTGCGGCATATTTACGCCGCATAGCAATGTGTTTTTTAGGCCTCGGTATGATGTGTAGGTTGATACACAAAAAAATCTGTATAATAGACCTGTATAGAACAATATACTATCTCGCGTCTAACCGTGTGGACACAAAAGTCAAATTCGCGCAGTTACCCTCCTCTTCCTAGCGTGCTCCCACATTGATTTATCGATTTCTGACGATCAGTTTCCAGCCCAGGAGAGTTGCTAAAGGTCGCTTGAAAAAAATCTAAAAAAATAGCAAAAAAATCGTAAAAAAAGCTATTCAAACACAGAAAGATGTCGTGTCAAACTCAGCTTCTTTTAAAGCGCTGGATGTAAACATGTCACGCCTTTGCCCTTTAAACGCCCTTTAAACGCGCGTATCGCCCTGAAAACTTGGTAATATGTTGCCAAAACTACCTTAATTTTTCAGTGTGTTTAACTGAATTTCATGTTTTGACTGATTGTTCGCTCATATATGGCCAGCCTCCCAATTATGTGGCCAATGCTATTATGAAGTCACTCCCTTATTTACTACAAAACGTACTTTTCAGACAGATGATACATAAAAAAGCGGCTATACTCAGGAATGAAGCTCGACCTGCATATATCACATACTTCATTGCGAATATTATCTATTACAATGGCATATACAATCTACTTATATAAAATTACACACTTTCATGGCATTATCACCTTGATGGCGTATACTACTATCTACTTTCATTATTGTATTAGCTACTTTTATAGCGTATAATTCTTACTTTTAAGGTGCACATAATCCACTTTAATGGCGTATAACACTTATTTTATGGCTCATCTTATACGTGCATAATTTATGTATATACAGTATGCAACAGCAATAGCCAATCTTAAAGTAAGGAAAAACCTCATGGAGTCTAGAATAATATCATACTCGTTATCTATCACCATTTTTGTTTATTTAAGAGTTACGTAGTATTACGTAGTGATGAAGGCGGACCTGTTTGTCGTTTCCACTATTTAGTAAGTAGAAAGACTGAAATTAAAAGAGTCTCTCTCTCTCTCTCTCTCTCTCTCTCTCTCTCGTTCACTCTCTCTCTCTCTCTCTCTCTCTCCGTCTCTCTCTCTCTCTCTCCTCTCTCCTCTCTCTCTCTCGTCTCTCTACCTCCTCTCTCTCTCTCTCTCTCTCTCTCTCCTCCTCTCTCTCTCTCTCTCTCTCTCTCTCTCTCTCTTCTCTCTCTCTCTCATACAAACAACCATCACAAAATCTGTAAATAACAGGACTTACCACGTGTAGGTCTCGCGGCATCAGACCTCTTGTGGCTTCCCTATTTTCTATGTTCTAATAAATCGATGCAGCATAACATAAGGTAACCAGCATGAACAAGACACACTACAGCCCCCCATCATGCTGGTTCAACACATGTCAGGCCTTCTCTGGATATTAGAGAAACAGTTCTTAATGTAAGAGGCATTTCTATGTGGAATTCCTTCCCAAATACAGTAGTTTCTCACACTAATATTAATACTTTAAAAAACAGCCCTAGCTAAGCATGAGATTATATGTATTTCAATATGTTGATTGAGTAGCAGCAATACTTAGTAATTAATTGTAGCTACATATATTGCATCTACCAGTTTGTTTTATCATTGATTTAAAATGTTTAATGTTTATAAACGATTACTGGTGCATGAGCAGTAGGCATGTGGCTTCCTTGCCTCTAATCTGCTAGATTGGGAAGCCCAGCAGTAGGAAACCTGGAAAAATACAATTACCATGTCCACACAATGGTAGTCACTACACTCACACACAGCTCTCACATAACAGTAACTGAGTAACTTTAACAATGAAACACAAATTGCAGCCTGAGGAGTCCTCCAGCACGGGTGCAGTGCGCGGGGTGAGGTAGGCTCCGATTCCTCAATGTCCATCATAGATGTTCTCCTCGCCAGGGTCCCACGGCGGCCCGGGCATCTCCTGCGCGTTACCAGTCAAGGGTGGCCTACAGCCTGCGGAACCCCCCATAGTCCGGTGGCTGGGCCGGGGACCTTGCAATGTTGGCACCAATAATTTTAAAACTTTTTTCGATAGATATTAGGGTCTAAATGAAATTTAGGCTGGGTGGCCACTTGTCACCGGCTTGGCTTTTCAGAATCCAAGATGGCCGCCAAGATGAACCGCCATATATATCAAAATATAAATTAGGCTGTAACTCCCTGTTCTAAGTACAGTAAAAGGATAAATAGGTGTCTAAATATATGTTTTAGAGACAAGGATGTGGATATGATGTTATTGGATCATTTGCGGACATATTGATGGCATAATCCAATATGGCTGCCAAAATACCTGTAAAAATGCCAAAATCACACTAAAACATAT
>JACEEZ010021514.1:628635-637369 GCA_016584305.1 Chionoecetes opilio | reverse complement strand
TTAAAACCCCATAAAAAACAAAAACCCCGTTTTTTTTTTTTGATCCCAAAAGAGGCCAAAAAAGGGAAAACTGTTGAGGAATCAGATGTGCAGTGTTAATCCCTTATTCAAGTTTTTCAAAAAGGAGCAACAACATTCCCACCGAGGATAAAAAAGGAACAGAACCCCAGGGAGGGGGAAAAGATCGGACACGACCTAAAAACCGCTCGTCACTGCCCCACCCGACACTCCCTGGCTGTGCCAAGACATCATTTATTGGTTGTAATCTTACGTCCTTACTGGACTCTAAATAAATGGTACAAAGCGGAAGTACCAATTAATCATACCAGTTAAGTCTTAAAATATACCGATTTATAGGCCCCCCCCCCCTGGCCCTCCCCCAGCCGGACTGTCTTTACAGATGCAACTCGGGGGGAAGGATCGGTTCGGGTGGGGCCCAATCCCCATATGACGAAGTGGCGCGACAAAACTAGCAGGTAATGGGCCTCTTTCCCGTCTCACGGGCAACGGATTGCCCGTAATCCCCCCAGCGATCCCCCATGATTCTGCAGACATTTTACCAAAGGGATTGTTTCATCTCTTAAAAATCACTTTTTAGTGTCCAGTTCAAACCCAAAGAGTAAGACAGGATCACAAGTACTTGAAGATCCGGATCATGTCCTCCTACACAGGTACGAAACGCCAAATTCCCCCGGAGAAGCCCAAACCCCGTGGGCTATGCCAATCCCCCGTAAGATTTCTGACGGCCCTCCCGTCATTATGGACTGCGTCCCAAGGAAGTAAAATTTTCCAAGATCTCAATGTCCTTACCACGCACAACGACGTATGCTTCATTTAGTGGGTTTTCCCAAGCCCGGACCTTGGTTTAAGCCAGGGGGAACCTCAAGTCCCAAAGGCTTTGCCTCCTCGTGCAGCGCCTCGAGAGCCATCACCAGGACCTCCAGGGGACTCAGCAAAGATTACTGCATCATCGGCAAAAACAAGATCAGTGATCTTGGTGTTGCGCCCGGATGCTCCACAATCACTTGATCTACAACCTTGCCCATACCCAGCCATACCAAGTTTTGAAAAGTGAGGGGCCCAAGGACGCACCCTTGCCTCACTCCTGTATAACAGGAAAGAAGCTGGATACACCTGCCCCACACTTCAAGCATTCTCAGTCCCAGAATACAGACCAGTTATCAAACCAATAGCCCCTGCAGGAATCCCGCGAAGCGCAGAAGACCCGAGAGTGACTCACGATGCATTGAGTCAAACGCCTTCTTGAGATCAACATAGGCTGAAAAGCATCCCCTTCGAAACAAAAGTCGGCGTTCAACCAGGACACGAAGCGCTAGGAACGGTCCGTTGTGACTTACCAGGCGGAACCCAGACTGCTGCGGTCTCTGATGCTTCAGCGGATCCTAGTTCTACAACTACATTTTTTCCCATTGAACTCTGGCTGTGGTTAACCCTACTACAGGTATATGTACAGTATGTTGATGTTTGGAGCAAACAAGGGTTATCAGATGGAGGAGTCTGTACCAAAAACCAACTTGAGAAAGACTATGGGGGCTGAAAAAATGTTCACCTGAAACCACCAGTTCCACTTTAAAAACCAAGAGACCTCATGCAGTCCCCAAAATTTAGCGTCAAAGATAATATCTTCTCCGCTAGAGTGCATTTTCTCTGCCAAGGGAAAAACGCGTATAATGTTCGTGTCTATTCGGATAAAATCGAATGAGATTTTTTTACAATAGTTTTAATTCAGGTTCTTTGGGGGACGCCCTCCCAAAAGTTGTAGTACTAACCAGCTGGTTCGTGCTTCAGTTAGTTACCAATCGTGCTCATTTGGTATGGGGTCCTGACATAATACTTCACATACACGAATTGCATGTTGGAATCGTATGAGGTATACGAACTCACACGGAAATCGTGTAGGTTTGGGTCAAAAACCCGAACGAGCACGGCCTAGCACGGACCAACACAATTTAGGAAAATACCATACAATAGTCACACGATTTTGCCGAGCGTCTGACAAACCTATGAAAGATTTTAGCATGTCAGCAAATTTCAAAGGCGGCTGATCTCAGCACGATTTTCCTGATTCCTCCGATTGTCCGATAATTAAGAAACATAAGGAAATAAGGAAGCTACAAGGGGCCCGTGAGAGTGACGGTGTCTGTCATTCAGTGGCGTCCCTAAGGGGGAGGAAGCATTAATAATAAAAATGTATTTTTATAAATAAATACATATATGATATATATATATATATAATATATATATATATATATATATATATATATATATATATATATAAAATATAATATATATTTTATATATAATAGCCCCGTTATACACCTAAACACGGAATTTTGTGAAGCTTTGGATGTAATATAAGCAAATTATCACTGTACTCATATTCATTTTCCCTTAAAAATGCACATGAATGAGATATATGCAGTTTTTGGGCCAAAATATGACGTGGCCGCGGAACGCGCTGTGATTGGTGGACGTAGTCAGCGCAGAAACATCCCTTCCGCTTCCTTCTAACCCCGTTTCCCTCGCTATAAGCTGGACAAAGAGAACACACTGTTTGTTATGTGCCAATCTGCTGAAACACACGATTAAAACACCAGAGAGTGTTTAATCTGTGTCCAAAGACAAGAAAAAAAGTAAACAGTGGTGGATGTTACTACGTATAGGCGTGATTCCCCGAGGGAACAAACATGTTACTCGTGTGTGTGTGTGTGTGTGACACTGCGTGTGTGTATTTAAAACATAGTAATACGTACGGATTGGTGATTGGTGTTTGTCTGTGTATGCAGGATGAAGTAACAAACGCCTACACACACATGCACACACACATACACAACACACGCAGCTTTGGTTTTTGTGACTGCTGTGGGCACGGAAAGCACCCAAAAGAACATAATAACATAGAAAATAAGGAAGCTACAAGGGGCCGTGAGACCTACACGAGGTATTTCCCTGTAGTGTTTGTGAATTTCCCCTCATCTAGGGCCCTAGGCGATTCATTTATACTCTTGACGAACTCATAGAAAAAAAAACAGATAGAGTGAGAGCCCCTTTCCAAACCCCACACACACACAACACATCTGATCAAAGAGCACACTGCGCTTCCACACACACAAATGTATAATATGTGGTTTTGTGTGTGTGTAAACCAGTTGTATTTACCTAGTTGTAAATACAGGAAAGGGCTATGCTCTTAACTGTCCCGTTCCAAATTTTATATATCCAGTTTGCCTTTGAAGTCCTTTGAATACTTCTTGCATTGTGTTGTGTGTGGTGGAAGGCGCAGTGGCTCTTGAAGGATGTGTATGTGTGTTTTCTTGGTGGAAAGGCGCTCTCATTCTACTGTTTTCTTGAATTTGTCTATGATGTGTATGTATGTGTGTTGGTGTAAGGCGCTTCATTCTACTGTTCTTTTATGAATTCGTCATGATGTGTGTGTGTGGTGGTTGGTGGAAGGCGCTTCATTCTACCTGTTCTTCTATGAATTCGTCTATGATGTGTGTGTGTGTGCAGGTGGAAGGCGCTCTTCATTCTACCTGTTTTCTATGAGTTCGTCTATCTGTCTAGCTGTAGGCTACATGTCATTGTAGGTTCATTTGAGCTCTTGTAAGGAGTTGCAATGCCTAAGTCATCACTTGCCTGTTGTCATGGGTCACTTGTCCCTGTCTAATCACTTCTTACTTATAAACTACAACTGATATATTCACAAACACAGTGAAAACCTATCACAAAACTTGAAGGAGGATTATTGGCCATCTTAGTAGTAGGGGTAATGCAAGTTAATGTTACTGTGGAGCGGCCCGCTGCGGCCGCTTGACAACTCTGCGTTGTTGACGTCACAACATGGCGCCGGTCGTTTGGGGCGCACAAATTTCCTCCACTTAAAATGGCTGTATCATCAAAAATACTGCTCACATCGAAAATTCAGCATCACTGCCCTACTATATGAGTCTTGAAGATTTCCAATCTATCGTTACCTCAAGTAGAGTAAATGGGTCCATTATTATTATTAATTCTTTTTTTGGCATCCCTCTTTTCAATTTTCTGGGTACGCCACTGCGTGAGACCTACACGAGGTACTCGTAGATCCTGTTACTTAACATACCTACATGCACCTCTCTTCCCCATCCATGAATTTATCCAGACTCCTTTTAACCCCCTCGCATTCCGTAATTATATTTATGAATTCTTTCCAGTGGCAGTCCGTGGGGAGGCCCTCAGAAGGGCTTTTCTACGCCTAAAAAGGTTTACTTTCCAGTGTAATTTTCCCTACACCAAATACTCTTATCAGAATAAATTTTATACTATTATCTTTGTAGATGTTTGTCATATAAGATTATCACATAAACAATTGTAAGGCACACAAAACAAATGTCATTATATTGCATACTAGAAGAAGCAGAATTATACCAGTCATCCATAGAAACAATTAGTTTTCTGATAAATGAGTATGCACCGTGGTAAAAATAGGTAACTAAACAAATTTTTCGCAAAACAATATTTTTTTTTTTAAAATTTTCTCAATTTTTCAACAATGTTTTATGATACAGCTTTGAGGTTTATTTCACTGTGTAGAGCTCCTGAAAACAAAGAAAATGAATGTAAGCTTTTAGTACTATGTCAGAAACTTTTTTCTTGGCGAACATTTCTTGATAATTTTATCAAACATCCGATAAATACGGACAGTCTAGAATGTTCCCACCTTCTTTTCTCGTAACTTTTCTCACTAAAGTAATTTTCTATGTATGCATATAAATGACAATTTTCATCAGCAGTTCTGGGATGTCTTCAGAATATTCGTATATGCAATATTTCTTGAGATTTATCCGTGTAAACTTGACCAGCTACTATAGTCTATTCACTTAAGCTGGATTCTTGAGAGCTGCTCGATGCCTAGCCGAGTTTGTAAGGACGTCGCTGATTGGCTGATAGACTCGGGCTGGGTGGCGATGGTGGTGGTACTTGCTTCGCCGCAACCCAAAACCCTTTCGGGTTTCCTCAGAAAAATATTCATATTTCTTGGCTTTATCACCTCTTACACAAGATAGGCCTATTTTTTTTGCATCAGGAATCAGGCAGTGATTGTTCAAACAACAAAAACGCCATTCATAATCAATAGGGTAAAAAATAAAGTCATGACTGACTATCACAAGAGTAGGCGGACTTTTAGGTTTCAGTACATTTAAATGTTATACTCCTACCCAATATTACCCAAGCTACAGAAAATATTTATGAAAGCTGAGCCTACCATCGTGTTCATAATACATTTCTACATATCATGAGCATAAAAAAATAACACTAAGACTAAACTAATATTAAGATAATTGAAAGGGAAAATAAAAGAGTGTATAAACATTTTTTCATGCTTTTTTGCTTCAAAATCGCTGTAAACTCCATAAGTTTTTGGTGCATTCAATTTTTAAGAACTGTTTTAAAACCTTATACTTTTCCGCTTCCTGTGGTATGTAGCACGTGCCAATAAGGAAAGAGTAGGTGTCAAAATGGCTAAGAAAGTTAAAATACTACTGCAAAACTGGCACAGTAACGGGTGAGCATTGCTCCCTATATAGTCGGTTTAGCCCCGGTCCCAAAAATTTTCTCACCCGGGATCAAATTAGGGCGAGAATGCTAAGAGTGTTTTTTGAGAAGGTATAAATGCCTAGAGTTAGAAAACATGTGATAGCATTGTGGGGGTGGCAGCTTTATATGAGTTATCTCCCCTTTTTTAAAAATGGCCGCCAAAATACAAACCCCAAAAATTATGAAAAATTTTTAAATTTCGTTTCCCGTGAGTGCTTTTACCCCATAAGGAAGCAGGAAATGGTTTTTTTTGTTTATACTGCCCCCGTGTAACAGCGTATATCATGTCCCGGGGTAAAGACTCGACAAGAATAGCAGTCCTTTGGGATTTATTCGTAGTACTAGTTGTATCTCCCGTGAGGAGCCCCACCAGAAATCGCTGTAACTCATTTGGGATGGCGATAGAGTAGCTACATCAGACGGATGATATGGCCACGGGGTGAAAATCATGTCCTTTTTGATGCCGTTCGGATAGTGACGAAGTTGATCTATGATCTTTTTGATATCTGTAGACTTTGCCTTCCAAAGCTTGAGCTCCCTATGTAGATTTGATTTCCAAGACAACATCCTTTAATGAGACACAGCATGGAACCATCAAAAACTTTTCCCTTGTCGTCGGAAAATATTTTACTGCACTCCAAGCTCGGATTCAGTCTTCTGTGCATATTTTTTTTGTTGAATCTTCAGAAAATTAACTCCCCCAGACAACATAATGATTCCAAAAATTTGGGTCAAGGAGGTGACTGGTATAATCCTCTTGTGGGGGGTAATATTTCTCTGATGTATTTGAAAAGTTCTTGGTAAGCTTCTCCTTTAACCTTTTGATACAGTATAAATTCATCTGTTACTTTCTCTTCTTCATTCCATTGCTGTCCTCTTGTTCCTAGTGTAATTCCTATAGCATGAAGCGTGGTAGTGTGCCTCTGCGGCAACAATGTCTCTACTGGTTAGTGCTATCATCCTGCCGTCTGCATTTTGACGGCACTCTCTCTTAGTGTTTGATCTACTCTCAGTTGTGAAGCTAGCGTAAGTGTTCAGTGTATTGGAGTGCTTTTTGAACTTGACCTTGCTAAATACGCAGATCGGAGCATAAACTCTTGATTCATGTGTTGATGTTCTGGAAGACTTTTGGAGGACAGTCACTACTACCCGATAGATCACTACTACATTCACCTGCTTACTTCAGAGTTTCCCAAATCTCTTTCATGGTGAAACATGTTCTACATTTCGATGATAGAATATAAATTTGGGAAATTCTTTGTCCTGAAGCGTTTTGAAACGTCTAGAATGGGGACATGGTTCCTGACTTGGCGGCTTCAAGTAAGGTTAACCCGGGGGGCATGGCTTGAGGACTGACAAAATGTTCATCTCCGTCGGAAGCCCGGTGTAGATGCACAGTTTCTTGGCGGGTGCCTGGGCGTTTCCATGAACGGAATTCCCGGCTCCTACGTTGAAATTCAACTACCCCGACACCGGATTCGGTCCCGGATTTTTCTTACATCACAGCCTTCAAAAAATAGCTTCGAGAGGTAGTCGGTGCTATTTCCCCCCATCCAAAAACCGATTCTTGAACGCACGACCGCGGGCCCGGGGTCTTCCGGGGTGGTGGTCTCCGAGGGTCCCAACGTCGCCAGGACGTCCGGTCCCCTCCGCCGATGAAATACGACCCTGAAAAAAAAAAAAAGAAAAAATTATAGAGTAATTTAATAATTTTAAAATACAGTTTTGGGAAAAGGGGGGTAACTCCATAAAGTGCCCCCGCCACAATGTATCACAGTTTTTTAAAATTAGGCTTTATACCTTCCCAAAAACATATAGCATTCCGCCCCCAATTTGAACCGACCAACCCCCAGCTGATCGCCCAATACAGGGAGACTGTTCTCGGGAGGCTATAGGGCCCACCGTCACGGGACCCGTTGAAACAGTTAACTTTTAGCCCTTTTGACCGCCTATTTTTTCCTTATTGGACGTGTAATACCCCAAGGAAGCGGAAAAGTATAAGGGTTTTAAAAGTTTTTAAAAATTTAATGCGACCGAAAAAATTAGGGGTTTCAGCGAGTGGCAAAATAAGCAAAAAAAAAATGTTTTACACTCTTTTTCTTTTCCTTTAATTATCTTAATATTTGTGAAGTTTTACGAATTTTTATGAGATATGCAGCAAGTATTTTTGAACACGAGGTAGGCTCAGCTTTATAAAATTATTTTTGGGAGCTGGAATATGGGTAGGGTACAACATTTCAAAGCAGGAAAACCTAAAAGTCCCCCTACTCTTGTGATAGTCAGTCATGATTTTTTTTTCATCCCATTGATTAGGCGGTTTTTGTTGAACAATCACTGCCGATTATGATGAAACAAAATAGGTCATCTTGTGTAAGAGTAGTAAAGCCAGAAAAAGAAAAATTTTTGAGGGAACGCAAAGGGGTTTTGGTTTCGCTGGCAAGACCCCCCCCTCGCCACCCCGCCCCAGTCTACAGCCCAAACAGCGAGCCTTACAAATCGGAGGCATCGAGCAGTCCCAGCCCGGAACAGCCCGAAAAGGAATAGCTATAGCAGTGAAATATTATTTACAACCTATATTTTTGTTTTTGGTTTGGAAAATAGCACGAAAGTTTTATAGATGAATACCACACTGAAAGACAAGAAGCCCCAAGCCAATGTTTTTAGCTCAATATTTTTGGAGAGGGAATTTTTTAAACTGAAGCCAAACCCCATCCCTTGCATGGAAAAAAGAGACTAAGGCGGGAACTATTCATTTTTCCCCCCTTTTGTTTAAGTTCCCTATTTTGGGGGGATAAATGTAGTAAAAGAAACATAAAATTACATGATACACCCCCTCGCGACACATACTCGTTTCATACACCATAGTCAAGCGGGTAATACATACACCCCTAGCAAGCAATAGGGGGGGCGGGGCGAGGGGTTAGGTTTGGAGGTAAGTCAATGTCCAAATTTGAACCGCCCGGGGGCAACCTTTTAAGAGCGTGGTAGGGGGGAGAAAGGCCGAGCTCAGTCTACCAAGGAGCAAGTCAAACCCCTCGTCGAGGACCAAGCCACCCACATGCAGCGATACCCGTCGCCGATTGTGAGTGTGCGGTGGACTTAAGGGGGCAGCGCCTTTAAATGAAGACCTGGAACA
>JACEEZ010021514.1:588635-623635 GCA_016584305.1 Chionoecetes opilio | reverse complement strand
TTCCCCCGGGGGGCCCCCCCTTTTTAAAAAAAAAAATTTTTGGGGAAAAAAAACCCCAAGGAAAAAAAAAATTGGTGTATGTATCACGCTTGACTATGGGTGTATGTATGCGAGTATGTGTGCGCGTATGTGGGTGTATGCATGTAACTTTTTATGTTTCTTGTTACTACATTATATCCCACCAAATATCGGAAACTTAAGACAGAAGGCGGGGACAAATGATATAGTTCCCGCCTTATGTCTCATGTTTCCATGGCAGAGGAGAATGGGGTTTGGCTTCAGCTGAAAAAAATTCCATCTCCGAAAATATTGAGGCTAGAAACTATTGCTTGGTGGCATTCTTGTCTTTACAGTGTGGATATATCATCTATACAACTTTCGTGCATATTTTCCAAACCAACAAACAAAAATATATAGGTTGTAAATAATATTTCACTGCTATAGTCTATTCACTTTAGCTGGCTGGATTCCTGGGCTGGGAGCTGCTCGATGCCTAGCCGAGTTTGTAAGGACGTCGCTGATTGGCTGATAGACTCGGGCTGGGTGGCGATGGTGGTGGTACTTGCCTAGCTGCAACCCAAAACCCTTGCGTTGCCTCAGAAATATATTCATATTTCTTGGCTTTACTCACCTCTTACACAAGATAGACCTATTTTGTTTGCATCAGTGAATCAGGCAGTGATTGTTCAACAACAACACGCCATTCATAACTCAATAGGATGAAAAATAAAGTCATGACTGACTATCACAAGAGTAGGCGGACTTTTAGGTTTTCACTGCATTGAAATGTTGTACTCCTACCCGATATTACCAAGCTACCAAATAATATTTATGAAAGCTGAGCCTACCATCGTGTTCATAATACATTGCTGCATATCATGAGCATAAAAAATTACAGTAAAACTTCACTAATATTAAGATAATTGAAGGAAAGTAAAAGAGTGTATAAACATTTTTTCTTGCTTATTTTGCTTCAACTCGCTGTAACTCCATAAGTTTCGGTCGCATTCAATTTTTAAGAACTGTTTCAAAATCCTTATACTTTTCCGCTTCCTGTGGTATGTAGCACGTACCAATAAGGAAAAGAATAGGCGGTCAAAATGGCTAAGAAAGTTAAACTGTTTCAAACTGGTGCCGTGACGGGTGGAGCCTCTGATAGCTCTCCCGAGAACAGTCTCTCCTGTATTAGGCGATCAGCCTGGGGGGTTGGTCGGTATCAAATTAGGGCGAGAATGCTAATAGTGTTTTTTGGGAAGGTATAAATGCCTAGAGTTAGAAAACATGTGATAGCATTGTGGCAGTGGCAGCTTTATGGGAGTTATCCCCCTTTTCCAAACTGTATATTATATAATTATATAAATATACATACATATAATTATTTTCTTTTTTCTTTTTCAGGTGTCGTATTTCATCGGCGAGAGACGGACCGGACGATCGACTGGCGACGTTGGAGACCCTCGAGGAGACCACCACTGCCGGGAAGACCAGCCGGCCGCAGGTCGTGCGTTCAGAGAAAGTCGGGTTTTTGGAGTGGAGAGGTAGAGTAGCAGCCGACTACCTCTCGAAGCTATTGTTGAAGGCTGGTGAGGTAGAGAAGGAATCCGGGACCAGAATCCGGTTCGTGGAGCTGTGGAACTTCAACGTAGGAGGCCTGGAATGTCCGTTAACATGGAAACGCCACAGGCACCCGCCAAGAAACTGTGCATCATACACCGGCAGTATCCGACGGAGATGAACATTTTGTCAGTCCTCAAGCATGCCTCCTGGTTAATTCTGAAGCCGCAAAGTCGGAACCGTCCCCATTCTAGACGTTTCAAAAACGCTTCAGGACAAAGAATTTCCAATTTATTTATCATCGAAAATGTAGAAGCTGTTCACCCTGAAAAGGACTTTGGAAACCTGAAAAAATAAAGCAGGAATGAGAGGTCACTGTGAGGGGCTGTCCCCAAAAAAGTTTCAGAAAATCAACACTGAACAAAAGGGTTTTTGCCCGATCTTTTTTTAGCAAAGGGCAATTCAAAAAGCCTCCAATACACGTGAAACACTTACGTAGCTTCACAATGAGAGTAGACAAACACTAAGAAGAGTGCCGTCGAAAAGCAGAGGCAGGAGATAGCACTAACCATTTGAGACATTGTTGCCGCAGGGCACTACCCCGCTTATGCTTAGGGAATTACATAGGAACAAAGAGGAAGCAATGAGAATGAAGAGAGAAAGTAACGATGAAATTTTACTGTATCACAAGGAAGGAGAAGTTACCAAGAAATTTTTCGAATATCAGAGAAATATTTTTCCCCAAAAGAGGGTTATACCCGTCAATCCTTTACCAAAATTGGAAACATTTAAGTTGTCTGGTGGAGTTAAATTTTTGAAGGATTCAACAAAGAAGAATATGCAAAAACTAAATCCGAGTTGAGGGCAGTAGAAATATTTCCGACGACAAGGGAAATTGTGATTTTTTCCCGCTGGTTCATTAAAGGATGTTGTCTTGGAAAATCAAAAACACATAGGGACCAAGTTTGGAAGGCAAAGTCTACAGATATCAAAAGATCATAGATCAATTCGTCACATATCCAACGGCCATCAAAAGGACATGATTTTCACCCCCCGGGGCCATAATCCTCGATGTAGTATCATATCGATACCAAATAGTTACAGGATTTTGGTCGGGCTCCTCACTGGAGATACACTAGTACTCGAATAAATCCCAAAGGACTGCTTTCTTGTCGAGTCATTTAGCCAGGACGATATACGCTGTTTACACGTGGGCAGTATAAACCACCAAAACATTTCTGTTCCCTTTTGCGGTAAAAACATCACTGGAAAAGAATTTTAAAAATTTCTAATTATTTTGGGGGTATTTTTTGGCGGCCATTTTTTTAAAAAAGGGGAGAAAATCAAAAAAGTGCCACCCCCACAATGCTATCACATGTTTCTAACTCTAGGGATTTATACCTTTTCAAAAAAAAACTTTAGCTTCTCGCCTAATTTTTACGGGGAGCAAAAATTTGGACGGGGTGACCCAATATAGGGGGCAATCCCCCCGTTACTGTGCCAGTTTGCAGTATAGTTTAATTTTTTTGCCATTTTGACCACCCACTCTTTTTTTATTGGCAAGTGCTACTACCACGGGAACGGAAAAGTTAAGGATTTTGAAACAGTTTTGAAAATTGAATGCAACCAAAACTTATGGGGTTACAGGGTTGAAGAAAAATAAGCAGAAAAAATGTTTAACACTCTTTTATTTTTCCTTAAATTTATTTAATATTAGTTTAGCTGGGTTTTTTTTTGTTTATGATATGGCAATGTTTTAAAACCCACGATGGTGGGCCCTCAGCTTTATAAAATTTTATTGGTAGTTTGGTAATTTGGGTAGGGTAAAACTTTCAAGTATGAAAACCTAAAAGTCCCCTATCTTGTGATAGTCAGTAGACTTTTTTTTTACCCTATTGAGTTATGAATGGGTTTTGTTGTTGACAATCACTCCCGTTTCACTAGCAAAAAAAAATAGGCCTATTTTGTGAAGAGGTGAGTAAACCCAAGAAAATAAATATTTTTTTGAGGAACGCAAGGGTTTTGGTTGCGGCGAAGCAAGTCCCACCACCATCCCACCCAGCCGAGTCATCAGCCAATCAGCGAGTCCTTTACAAACTCGGCTGGCATCGAGCAGCTCTAAGAATCCAGCTTAAGTGAATAGACTAAGTGCGGTAAGTTTACACGGATAAATCTCAAGAAATATTGAAATTAGAATATTCTGAAAAAATCCCAGAACTGCTAAAAAAATTGTCATTTATGCATACATAGAAAATTATTTTAGTGAGAAAAGTAGAGAAAAAAAGGGGGGAAACATTTAGACTTGCCCGTATTTATGGTGTTTGAAAAAAAATTATCAAGAAATGTGGCCAAAAAAAAAGTTTTGAAATAGTCAAAAAACTTTTTTTCATTTTTTTGTTTTCAGGAGCTCTAAAAAGTGAAAAAAACCCTCAAAGCTGTATCAAAAACTTTGTTGAAAAAATTAGAAAATGTAAAAAAAAATAGTTTGCGATAAAGTTTATTTTAGCTATTTTTCCCACGGGCTCTCATTTTAAAAAATAATTGTTTCATGGATGACTGGTTAATTCTGCTTTTCAGTATGCAATATAATGACATTTGTTTTGTGTGCCTTAAAATTTTGTTTATGGATAATTTTATAGAAAAAACATCTACAAAGAAAAAATTTTAAAAAAATTTTTTTGATAAGAGTTTTTGGTGTGGGGAAAAATTAACGGGAAAAGTAAACCTTTTAGGCGAGAAAAAAGCCCTTGAGGGCCCCCCCACGGACTCCCATTGGAAAAATTCATAAATAAAATTTGGGAAGCGGGGGGTTAAAAGGAGTCGGGATAAATTCAGGATGGGAAGGAGGTGAATGTGGGTTTTTAAGTAAAGGATTACGAGTCCCTCGGTAGGTTCACGCAGTGGCGTACCAGAAAATTGAAAAGGGGACCCAAAAAAAAGAATTAATAATAAAATTGGGACCCATTTACTTACTTGAGGTAACGTAGATTGGAAATCTTAAGACTATAAGTAGGGGAGTGAGCTGAATTTTGATGGAGCCCCTATTTTGATGATACAAACCATTTTTAAGGGAGGAAAATTTGTGCGCCCCAAAACGACCGGCCCATTTTTTGGACGTAACAACGCAGAGTTTTCAAGCGGCCGCAGCGGGGGGGCCCACAGTAACATTAACTTGGGGTTACCCTACTATAAGAGGCAATAATCCCCTTCAAATTTTTTGATGGTTTACTGTGTTTGGAAAAATTTTCAGTTGTAGTTTTTAAGTAAGAATGATTAGACAGGGAAAAGTGACCCTGAAAACGGAAGTGGACTTTGGCATTTCCAACTCCTTTCAAAGAGCCAAAGAACCACAAGACATGTAGCCTACAGCTAGACCGATAGACAAAACCAAGAAGAACAGGGGAAATGAGAAGGGCCTTCCCCCTGCACCACACCAATATAGACGAATTCATAGAAGAACAGGAGAATGAGAGCGCCTTTCCCCCAACACCACACACAACCCAAAACATAGACGAATTCATAAAAGAACGGGAGAATGAGAGCGCCTTACACCCAACCATAACATAAAAATCATAGACAAATCTAGAAGAAAAGGTTTGAATGGGAGCGCCTTCCCCCAAGACACAAATACACATCCTCAAAAGCACACTGGCCTTCACGCACACAAAACACAAGCAAAAGTATCAGGACTTTAAAGGCAAACTGGATAATAGTAGATAGGAGACGGGACAGTACGAGATAGCCCTTTTTTTTTTATGTTTAAAAAAGGTAAATACAATAGGTTACACCCCACACCACACTAATATACATATGGTGTGTGTGGAAGGGGCAGTGTGCTCTTTATCAGATGTGTGGTGTTGGGGGGGGGGGGAAAGGCGCTCTCCCTTATACCGTTTTCTATGAGTTGTCAAGAGATAAGAACGCTAGGGCCCCGATGAAGGGGAAATTCCAAACATACAGGAAAACCCCGTGTAGGTCTCACGGCCCCTTTTAGCTTTCCCCTTTTTTTCTTATGTTTTTATGTTTTTTTGGGTGCTTCCCTGCCACAGCAGTCACAAAAACACAACGTGCGGGGGTTGTGTAGGGGGGTGTGCAGTGTGTGTAGGGCCCTTTTTTATTTTCACTGCAAACAGACAAAAAAACCAATACCCAAACCGTCCCCGTACTATGTATAACAAAACGCAGGGGTTCCCCCACACAAAAAAAACACGGTAACTGTGTGTTCCCCCAGGGGAATCAACGCCTATAGTAGACATCCACCATGTTTTTCTTTTTTTCTTTTCTTTTGGGCCCCAGATATAAACATCCTGGGTTTTAACGTGGTGTTTCAGAGATTGGGGACATAACAAACAGTGGTTCCTTTGTCAGTATATAGGCAGGAAACGGGGTAGAGAAGGAAAGGGAAAAGGGGGTTTTGCGGAACGTCAAACCCAAACACAGCGGTTCCGCCCCGGCACTCATATTTGGGGCCAAAAAAACGCAATATTCATATGGTGCATTTTTAAGCAAAATGAATATGAGTACAGGATAAGTAGTTATTTCATCCCAAAACTTCCAAAAATTCCGTGTTTAGGTTTGAGTAAAGGGTTATTAAAATATAATATTAATATTATATATATATATATTATATATTATATAATAATATATATATATATATATATTAAAATACAATATTTTATTTATTTTTAATAAAAACATTTTTTTATTAAAGTCCTCCCCTTAGGTACCCATGAATGACAGACACCCTCACTTCCCCCGGCCCCTTGTAGCTTCCTTATTTTCCTTTTGTTCTTAATTATGGAACAGATCGGGGGAATCAGGAAGATCGGCGAGATCAGCCGCCCCTTTGAATTTGTGAGCATGCTAAAATCTTTCAAAGTTGTCAGGACGCCGGCAAAAACTTGAATTTTATGGGTATTTTCCAACTTTTGTTGGCCGGGTAGGCCGTGCTCGTTTGGGTTTTGGACCCAAACCTAACGATTTCCGTGTGAGTTGTATACCTCATACGATTTCCAAATGAATTCGTGTTGTGAAGTATTATTCAGGACCCCCCAAACCCAAAAGAGCACGATTTGGAACTAAGTAAGCACGAACCAGCGGTTTGTAAACAATTTTTGGGAGGGCCGGGGCCCCAATGAACCGAATTAACACTATTTTAAAAAAATCTCATTTGATTTTTTCCGAATGACACGAACATTATACGCGTTTTCCCATTGGCAGAGAAAAAAGCCCCTCTAGCG
This sequence comes from Chionoecetes opilio, assembly GCA_016584305.1. Lineage (NCBI taxonomy): Eukaryota > Metazoa > Arthropoda > Malacostraca > Decapoda > Majidae > Chionoecetes > Chionoecetes opilio. The sequence continues at coordinate 616,841 of JACEEZ010021514.1, read as the reverse complement.
GAGAAGATTATCTTGACGTAAAGTTTGGGATCGGGTCTCTTGGGTTTTAAAGTGGAACTGGTGGTTTCAGGGGCTTTTTTTTAGCCTCCTAGTCTTTTTTCAAATTGGTTTCGGTACAGGACTCCTCCATCTGTAACCCCCGTTGGTCCAAACATCAAATACGTACATTAAATGTAGTAGGGGTAACCACAGCCAAGAGTTTAAGGGAAAAAATTAGTTGTAGAACTAGGATCGCTGAAAAACAGGACCGCAGCAGTCGGGTTCACGCCGAATCAACAACGGCCGTATCTAGCGTCGTGTTTTGGTTGAACGCGACGTTTGTTTTGACAGGGGATGCTTCAGCTATGTTGATCCAAGAAAGGCGTTTTTACTCAAGCAGTGAGTCATCCGGATCTTCTGGACTTGCGGGATTCCGCAGGGGGTATTGGTTTGATAACTGGGCTGTATTCGGGGTGAGAATGCGTGAAGTGGGGGCAGGTGACCCGCTTCTTTCCCGTTTTAATACAGGAGTGAGGCAAGGGTGCGTCCTTGGCCATCACTTTTCAACATTTGTATGGATGGGTATTGGACAGGTTTGTAGTCAAAGTGATTGTGGAGCATCCGTGGAAAACACCAAAATCATGATTTTGTTTTTCCCGAGATGAGAAAATTTTTGCGATCGTGGAGGCCCTGGTGAGGTTCGAGGCGCGCACGAGGAGGAAAAGCCTTTGGGTTTGAGGTCTCCTGGTTTAAGACCAAGGTCCAGGTGTTTGGAAACCTACTAAAAAAACCCAGACATCTGTTGATGGGCGCAAGGACATTGAGATTTTGGAAATTTTACTTTCCCTTTGGGTAGCCAGTCCATAATGCGGAGGTCACGCAAGAAGTTTTAGGCGGATGGATAGCCCCGGGTGTTATGGACTGCCCAGCGGGAGAATTTTGGGCGTGTCGGCCCTGTGTAGGAGGACATAGACCCGGATCTTCAAGTAGTTGTGATCCCTGTCTACTCTTGGTTTGAACAGGACACTAAATAGTGATTTGAAGAGATGAATAAACCCCTTTTGGAATAAGTGTCCTTCGCAGAATCGGGGGATCGCTGGGATGATTACGGGGCAAACAGCGATTGCACCTGAGAGGGAATGAGGCCTTTTCCCTGCATAGTCGTCAGCGCCAACTTGTTTATGGGCATGTGGCACGCACCTGAAACCGACCCTTTCCCCTCGATTTTGATCTGTAAGGGGACAGCCGGGGAGGGGGCCCAAGGGGGGCGCTAAAAGTCGGTATTTTTGTAGAGATTACTGGTAGGTTTAAATTGGTTTCCCATTTTGACACATTTTTTTTAGAGCCCAGTAAGGAAGTAGAGTTAAAAACCCAAGTACAATAAATTCTTGAGCACAGCCAGGGAAGTGTCGGATGGGGCGAGTGAGCAGAGCTTTTTGTAGCGTCGATGCCCGAGGTCTTCTCCCCCTCCTGGCTTCTTTTCCTTTTCTATCCTCGGTGGAATGTTGTTGTCTCCTTTGTTGATATTTGAATAATGGGATTAAAGACAATGCTGTTTCCATAAACGCCCTTTGGCCTATTTGGACCCAAGGTTTGTGAATGCAAGCTAGACAGGCCCCACGGACGAAAGAAGCAGGAAAAGAAAAACGATAATTATATATCTTTAAAAGATATATAATTATTTTTAAATGTTCTAAAATACAGATTCTTTTGATGTTAAGTACATGAAAAATAATGTAGGGAGTTGTAGTATTTGTTACATTGTTGATAATAGTTGTAATTCAAAAAATAGTGATGCAAGTTAATTATATGTTGGAGTGATAATGAGACTTTGTCGGGCCGTTTAAAAATTTTGTCCTGAAATTAGCACATAAGAATTTAGTAGGGAAAAAACAAATGGTACACCTAACAAAGGCAAAATAAATATAAAAAATAAAAACAAAAAATTTCCCAAAAGAAAAACCCTATCGAAAAGGAGAAACTCTGAGTAAATACACAGAAAGATATGGAAAAACAAGGATTACATGATGTAAACAAAGAAAATTTCATGGCCGAGTAAAATTATATACTATAGTGTCATATTAGTGTGGGAAAACCCAATGTGCAAATATCATGTAATAAAAGTTAAGTGAAGGTGTAGAAGTGTTGACCGTAGACGTAGCTAGCAAACCAACTGTTAGCTAAGGGAGCTGTGAAAAAACAGGGAAAAATTGAAAAATTAAAATTTTAAAATAAAGAAATTGTAAAATTAAATCTTCAAGTAAACGTTAAAAACCCGAATGAGCAAGTAATGACGAAGGGTCGTTGACGTAGGCTGCGCTGTGTTTTTAGTGTGTGGGGAAATACAAGTTGCCAAAAATCATACATAAATGATAATAAATCAATTCTATTGTAGAAATATTTTTTCATCAGCGAATGTAAAAAATTTACTGGCAGAGAAATTGAAAAAGTTTTCACAAGAATAAATTCAGAAAGCATGAGATGTAAAAGGAAGAGTGTGGCATTTAATTGAACTTTTTAAGAATATGTGTAAAGAAGCAGATTAACCATTAAAATAGATTATGCATGAGGAAAGAAACTGTCAGCAGGGGAAAACATTTTTATTTTGGGGTTTCCCCATGAGTGTTTAAAAAAAAAACTTCAACCCAAAATTTTTGTTTCCCCGGGGTGGAATAGGAAAAAACTTTCCCCAGTGGAGGTAAATTTATAAAAAGGGGAAAGCACCTAGTTGGTAAAACATTTTGAGCATAAAATGATAAAAGGGTTTGGATATTTGGTAGGACGTGGAATAAACATTTTAAACCATTAGGGAAATTTTATATGCAAAGCTGAAAAATTTTTTTTGGAAAGAAAAAATAAATGGGCACAGTTTAAATAATTTTTTACCTTTTCCAAAAAAGGAGAAAAAAGTGTTGAAAACAAAATAAATTTTAGAAATGCAAAGAGGAGGGAAATTAATTGAACAGAGCCCAGAAAATTCGGGGGGAAAAAAAATTTTGTTTGGTGCCATGGGAAAAAAATTTTTTAAATTTACAAGAAAAAATTTCAGTTTGGGTAATAAAAAACTTCAAGGGTGAACAAGAAGGAAGTATTTTTAAAATTTGACAATATGTTTTCTTTGGGGGGGTTTTTAAACAAAGCATTTAATTTCCGCGATTTAATTTGTGAAAAAATAAAGGTTAGTATTGTACATAGGCAAACATTGAGCAGAATTAGTTTTAAAAAGTTTAAAAAAACGGCTGACAATAGTATATTTTAATATGTTATAAGTACAAACCTATCATTCAGAGGATCGTGGTAACAAAATAACTAAGTAAAAAATTTTAGGAATGTTTTATGTATAAAAAAGTTTTCTGGTTTTTTTTCATGCCGTTAATCGTAAGGAATTTTTAGAAAAATATGTAATTTTAGAAAAAAATTGTTATTTTTTTCATAAAAAAAAATGAAGGTAACAATAAAAGTTAGTGTATGTAATAATAACAATGTATGCAAAAAAATTAAGTTTTCACCTTAATGGTAATTCCCTTTCTTTGGGGAAAAGTAAGTAATAATGTGATATGCAAAAATAGTCGAAACAATTTCCCTTAATTGGGAAGAATAATTTTTAAAATGCAATGCACTGGGGTGCAACTTAACAACATAATAGTTTTCTAAGTGGAGAAAATGGGTTATCAGGTTCGCTACCCAAAAAAGAGTTTCTTTTGTGCAAGATAAAAGGTAAACATGGAAACTATTCTTTTTACTAGAGTGTCAAACAATATGAGTAAACCAAAAAATCTTTTAAAACATTTCATAAATGTTAAGTTTTTCAAGAATTAAAAACTTTGCTTAGGTGTTGGTAGACCCTTCCTAAAAAGAGAACAACACCATTAAAATTCAGAATACATGGTAAATTTAAAAAATCAGGTAAACTGTAAAAATGTAATGATAAAAATGGTATGGAATGGAAGACATACTTTTTTCTGCGTGTGTGACCGCAATTTTGACGTTTTTCATTTTTAGCGTTTTTGTGTCATCTTTAACTAGGTGTGTCCTGTTTTTTTAGGGGTTTGGAAATTTTCACCTGTACCCATCCTTAGCTCCCGGGTTAAACCTGGTCATAGGACGTTTTTGAGGATTAAAATTGTTTTTTTGTTTTTTTGCCAGGTTCAATGCAAGACCTGTAAGGTCCTTCAAATTTAGAATCTAATTTGACTTTAATGTTGTACCTGAAAGTATCACACACCTATAGCAATTGTTTTTTGGGTATGGGCGGGGGTTTAAATCAGCCTTTGGAAATTTAAATAGCGCTTACACGCTTGAAATTTTTTTTGAAAATCGTATTTACTGTTACGAAATCTAAAAATTTATTTTTGGCTGTTACTTGCTCTAAAAGTGTAAGGTAGTTTTTTGTCTTGCCCAAAAATACAAAAAATGGGGGTTTTTTTCACAGTGGACTTGTGAAAGGGAATTTTAGGGGGCAGAACTTGGGGCATCCATTCACCCGGGGGAACTATAGGGTTGAGCTAAGGGCTTCAGGAGTTGATAATTTTCCTATTTTGCTTTCTACCATGCCGTTGCTGCTGGGGTGATAGCTATTTATGTACTTTGTTTAGTTGAAAAGTTTGAAAATTTCAGTGAGAATTTGTTTGTTAACCGTTCCCTTTGCCCCGAGAGAAATGTGGAGGTGTTTTAAATTTTAAAAAAAATTTCACCCGAAAAGTGCTTTAGCAACTTTGAGCCGTTTTTGCCTTTAGGGGAAACCCAAAAACTGAAAACCCTAGAAAAATGATCAATGGCTACTAAAAAGATTGAGAACAGATTCTTTTAGGGGGGAGTTTTAGAAAGTAAATGGCATTGTTCCCAAGGTCTTTGGGTGTGGGTAAGGGCATAGGGGCCGGGTTTTACCAACAAACCCCTTTTGTTTCAGGCATGACTGACTTTTATCTAATGAGAAAAAATATCTGGGCGCATGAATGGCCAAAAGTATTCCCAAACGTGCTTGGTGCAAACTCTATTTTTCCCGGGGGACCTGAAAGGCTAGAATCATGTAAAAGGGAAAAAATCGGGGTAAAGTGTAGAAGGACTATCAGTGTGTAACCGGCTTTTTGGGTTCCTTTTCCTTCGGAGAATGATCTGCCCCAAAAAGGGTTGTATTGTAGCCTAAATCAGAAAGTGGGCGGGAAATTTTGGAAATTTTGTGTATCTCCCCTGATCCAATAGAAATGATGGGCCGAAGGAATCATTTCGTTTTCCCTCTTCAATTTTGGGGAATGCTCGGTTTTCATGTTTTGGGGGTTTAGGTGTTGCGGTTACAAGTGCAATATTTCGTGATAAGAATCAGCAACGAAATTGACTTTTGCCGGAGATACAAAAATTTTTGGGGGAAGTCAGTATCGTCGGGCCCCAAACGTGCAAAATTTGCCTGAATTTCCCTTTTAAAATAAATAATTTCTAACGGTATGGTCTGTTTAACAAGAAGTTCCCCAAAATTACAGATTTGAAATGTTTCAAAGCCCAACGACCGCCAGGCTTCCTTTGGGGGTTGAAAGTTACGCTTGCGGGATAAGAGTTCTGCTGGAAACTAATGCACGCCATTTCCCTCTATCACCTTTGCATCAGCACAGCCCCAAAGGGCCCCTACATCGATGATCATAAAGATGTAAACTGAGTGTAATCTGGTAAGCAAGGGATGGGGCATACCAACAACCCTTTTAATTAGAAAAGTTTTCTTTGTGGAGCTTCCCATGAAAATTTTCATCTTTTTTTTAAAGATGTGATAGTGGACTTGCAATTTGGAATAATCCTGAAAATTTTCTGTAAAAACCACTGAGGCCCAAAAAAAAATTTGGGGGCTTTTACATTCTTTGGGTTTTGGGAAAATTTTTTCATTTCATCACCTTTGACGTGGGATGTGTAAGCCTTTGGGATCCAAAACATGACCCAAAAAAAATTTTTTTCTTCGAAGGGAAAATTTGTAGTTTAAATTAAATTGCATCTTTAGTTAGAAAGTACTCTGTCTAGTGTTCGTAGGGGAGGTTTGTTGGGGGTACAAATAATTAGTTGTCCAGGGAATGCAAAAAAATGTATCTCCTAGTAATCCGGGAAAAAAGGTTGATTAAATATGAAAAATAATGGGGCACCTGCTATCCAAAAAGGTAGCTTTTTTAAAAACGTAAAGGGCCCGCAGGGTACTGAACGCTGAGGGCCTTAGATACCTCACTAATGGGGCCTGCCCGTATCCCCTGCAAAGGTCCCTGTAGAAAACACTTTTTTATCAGGACCTAGGACATCAAAATCCCGCAATACTGGTAGAGGGTCCTGGTTACTGACAAACAATTGAGGCGCCGATAGTCTACGACCCGGGCGCCCAAACGCCCGTTTTTTTAGGGATAAAAAAAAAAGGAAAAATTCCCTGGGCTGGGGATGGGGTTTAATAACATATCCTCCAACATTTTTTTAACCCTGCCATCAAGATAGACCTTTTTGAGTGGGTAACCCAATGCTGGAAGTAGAAGGTTTTTTTACAGGTTTGAAAAAGGGAAAGGAGTGTTTAAGGTTTGTCGTACCCAAAGAATCACCCGTATGGCAAATTTTGGGCATGTTTTCAGTTTGTACCTGCAATAGTGCTTTTTGACTCTGGAAACCCCATCCCCTAGGGAAAGGGCGAATTTACCTGGACACACTTACATGATCAGTGGCAGGGGCTCCAGTTTATAAAATGGGAAAATGGGAAAGTCCACAACCCCCGGGCCTTTGGGGGTGACTACGAAATCGGAAGTACGTTCCCGTGTGCTTTTTGGGCACGGTGCTTTATGAATGTACATTTTTGTAATGCCTTGGGGTTAACACTGCACAAAGCTGATTTTATGAAAAGAGTTTCCTCGTAGTTCACCAAACATATAGCTTTTGCAACACATTACACCCCGCAATTTCAGAGATACCAAAAGAATTCGCGACCATTTAGTGAAAAGTCTTCCCCTAAAAGGCACGGTTGTCCAGAATCTTTCGAAGGACAGGAACAGAGGGGTAAACGGAATCAGTTTCATGTACTCAGTGAATCTATTACACTGTGACTGTACCTGTGATGGCCGCCGGGCAGCAAATTTCATTTACGTTAATTTAGGGGCTTGCATATTGCAGAACAAATGTTGCATGGGAAGGGTTTTTGATTTGGGGATTATGTTCCCTAAAACTAATCCCGGTAAATGCGGACCCAAAAATTTAATGCATTCATCTCGATTGTTGAAAACCTATCAGGAGGTAGCAGGGGAAGATAATCCTGTGAAAATGGAAACGAAGGGGTTTTCAGGCACGAATTCCCCAAATTTTAAGGGAAGCCATTTTACCAATGACAGGAAATTTTTTGCTATTAAAAACCCGTCAGCTGATTGCGGAGGTTCTAAAAAGGGCAGATTTGTTTTTAACGTTACATTCAGTTATCTTTCCATAATATTTTTCTCCTGCACCTGTTTCCATAAAGCAGTTAATTTCTTTTCTTTGGAATGACATTTAATGAGAAATTCATATAAAGTAATGTACCTATAAAACTCATTAAGTACAATTTGCAGTAAAGTCCTTTTTGTTTTTGAGAAGGTTTGTGGTTAACCTTTTTGGGGGGGGGAAGGTTTTTTTGTTTTTGGTTTTTTTGGGATTGTTTTTTTTCATCCCTTTTTGTCGTAATGGGAAAAAAGGGTAAATGGGGCTGGGTAGGAAAACTTTTTCCTCGGGGAGGGAAATCTCTTGTTGCGTCCAAATAAACGGATTTGGTAAATTTTCTCCAAGGTGTGTTTTAAAAAAAAGTTTTTTAAAAAGTATCTGTTGTATCATTTTCTAAATGTACGAGATGTCCTGGAAAATTTACAAAAAACACAAAAAAAGTTTAAAGTGCTAAATTTTGAAATAACGTTGATAACGTCGCTCACCTGATAGGGGGGGTAATGCTTAGTTTTTATACAAGAAGAATATCACTCCACCTTTTGTTGTAGGAAAAAGTTGTGAGAGAAGCGGCTACATTCGCCTATAATAGAGGGGTAGATTTTGTTTGTTGTGCACAAAGATTTAAGGGGCTGACGGAGTCTTAAGATTTATGTACGTAGCCCTTGTAAAATTAAAAGTAAAATATGTTTAAAAGCACTATAAATTTCTTAGTTTTAATTGTCCCAAATGTGTGTTGTAGATGTAACGTACTGTGGAGACAATAATGTAAAGAAAGAAATGTAACACTTTTGTAATACCCACAACTGATAATGCCAAACGTATAAATACTTTGCGTTTGCTACAGCTAGGGAAGATTAGGTGAGGGCCTGGTAGGTGAAAAATACAACACACAGGTGGTTGGGGGCCAGGATGAAAGGGTGTATCAGTCGCGGGTACATACAACCTGGGAAAGATTTTCATTAGAAAAATTAACATATTTGACATAACAAAATAAAAAATAATAAATATACCAACAGTTGTGTGTGGGCACGCGCTTAAATCCATAGGTGAGATGGGGTGGGTAGCAAGGGAGTGGGGGTGGTGTGTGCAGGGCGCGGGCGGCAGGAGGGGGTTTTGAGGTGGGGGGTTAGTAAGCGTTATACCCCGGAACATAGAGGGTGTTTGGGGGGGGGATGGTTCCTGTCCGGGGGGGTGAAGGGTTTTTTGCTTCGTCGTTGGGGTTAAGTTGATGGGGCTGATTATTTTGGTTGCTTTATTTTCGGTGGGGCCATATGAGAAAATTCGTTTGGGGGGAAGATAAATTTAAACCGGTAGGTGAGTTCGTTGCCCGGAGCGATGGGGGGGTGGCAGGATTGACGCGTCGACCGTGACTGGGGGGGAATTCGATAAGAGAGACGAGTGTGTCCGTTCCCCTCCACTCTCTGAGTTTCTTGAGACTCTGATTTTGTAGGGATTGTTGTAGGAGATGGTTGTTGATTGTAGTTGTGATATAGAGTTCCGGTATTTTTCGTGGGGTGTAGAATTCTTGGTTTTTTTTAAAATTCTGTTTCGGCTTGTAGGGGTTGATTGTAGTAGAGAAGTATTGGTAGTCGCTGGGGGCTTGGCTTTTAGTTTTTTTGCCCTTTTAAAAAAAGTAGAAAAATTAAGGGGGTTCCCCGGAAAGGGAAAAAGGGTATTTTTCCCCCTTTTTTTTAAAAGTTTGGTGGGGGGTTAATTACCCCTTTTTTTTCCCCGGGGGGGGGGGGAAAAAAATTTTTGTAGTATCCAATCATGTTGGTTTAAAAAGGGAAAGGGACGGATTTAAGTTGGGGAAAAGTTTTTTGTGTTGGATAGGATTGGTTGTTTTTTCAATTTTTGGGGAATTAATGAAATGAAATGCTTGAATTTTTAAAATCCAAATTGTTTGGAGGAAATTTTGGGCAAGTGTTTTTAAAGGGCCTGTAATTAAGTGAAAGGCAAGGGTAAATTTGCCCCAGGCGGGAATTTATGGAAGAGTAGCGTACAGGATGATTGGGCGGGGGTTATACGCGGACATCAAGGGCGAAAAGAAAGTGATTTAATCCATTATTTTTAAAACTTGTTCGGATTTGGGTGGTTTGAAGATAAATGGTTTAGCCTGATCCCGTTCGGGTTAATCCCGGGGGACATTAGGGTTTTTGTTTTTTTGGTTTAGAATATTTAGGGGATGTGTTTTTGGGTGATTTAGACTGTAATTTTATTTTGGTGTAATTAATATTTTTTGATGTTTTGGAATTTTTTAGGATGATTTAAAGGCTTGAAACATTGCCACCAGGGAGATTTATTGGTATTTATTGCAGCAAGGTGGGGAAAAAAGTAGGAAATTAATCTAAATTTTTGGTTAATCGATTCCTATATGTATCTTGAAATGTATTAATGTGTAACGGGACGGGTGATATTTGGATTTATGGGCCAAATGGGGAGAGGCAGGAGGTAAATTATTATGCGGCTAATCTTTTGTTCCTGACACTGAGTTTAAAATCAAAAAAAAAATTTTAAAGTTTTTTACAATAATAGTGAAATTTAGATATAAAAAAAATATATATAAAGATTTTGAATGATTTATAGGGTATAACCTTACACTTATTGGATTGGGTCAGTTCAGAATGAATGTTTGTGAATCAGGTTATTAGGAGGGGGTTTAAGTGCTTGAGGGGGGCCATATGAAATGCCGTACTAGGGAGTTTTGGAATTAAAATGTTATGGAATACGCATTTTTGTAAAATTAAAAACACTAAGAAATGTTTGAAGAAGATTGTTCCAGACGTTGGAAACTCTGATTTGGGTAGTTTTTGGAAATTAATTGTAGGTTTTAAGTGATCTAATTTTAAGTGGGTTTAAATTTTAGGGTTTGTATTGATTCAGGGTGTAAGTGTTTTATATAATTAGAGGTGGAAACAGGGTTAAGGGAAAGACCGGGAGTACAGGAAATTTAAAAGTTAGCGATAGCGTTTCCCTTTAATTGGGGAGGGGCCTTAATTTTAATTTGGGTTTCTTTGTAAAAATTTTGGGTTTTTGGGCAAAATTTCCAAGTATTGAGTTTGGCGGGTTCGGATGCCCTGGGTTTACCCTTGATTTACGAATTTTCCCGTCAATTTGAGAAATTAAACTTATGAAAAAATTCGATGAAAGGGTTAATATCATGGCTCCGAGGGGGAGGAAAGTATGATGTTTTTAAAGATAACAGAAATTTAAAAAAACTTATGAAGAAATGGATTTTAGTGGTATGTAATTCTTGTGTTTTCGGAAAAATGTACCTCTTTTTAAAACTGGTATCTGCTATCAAAACTAAAAAATTTTCCATCTCAAAAAATTACCACTACTCAGTTAAACTACAAAAAAAACCCACCTTTAACAACTTTCTATGCCGGCCATTGTTTGAATTTAGAAATTTAAACCCTTTATGATACTTTTTTGAGTTTTAAAAAATAAAGGGGAAATTTTTGGAGTAATAAAAAATTCCCTTACTAAGCAACTGAAGGGGATCAAGTTTTTGGGTTATTCAGTACTGTGTTATGGAATAAAAAGTTTCAGCCTGGGGCCGTCTGGCTTGACGCGGCCCACACCTATCCTTCGGTCAAAGTTCATGGGGGCGCTGTAAAAATCGTATGTTTAAAAGATTGCGCAGTGCAAGGGACAAGGCGGCAGACTCGTTAACTTGGGCTTTTGAAAGGTTTAAACCTTCCCGTTTGTTTATCGTAATTGCAGGGACGGATTTTAATTATTTTGTTTAAAAGGGGGAAAAACCAAATAGAGGAAAGGAGAAATCTGGGGGCTTCGCAGCATGGTTAAAGTGGCAAGGTTGCCCACTTGAACGAGGCGGTACTTCAACGTTGGGTATACCCAATTTCATTTCGAACCATCGCCACCGGGGTTTAGGAACCGGAGGAACAGTTTCCGGGGCTCTTTAAAAAGTTCTGCCCCGATGAGGAAACTATTGTTCGGTGGAGGGGGGTTCTGAGCATGGGCACCGACGCATACGGAAGGCAAGGATCTCCTTAAGAGGGAATCCAGGGCCTTTTTTGGAAATTGATTGACTGATTCCGCAAATTTCGTTTGCTAAATACATGCCTTGATTTTTTTTAAAGTTTTCTACGGCCATACCTGTATTTCAAGATTAAATTTTCTAAAATTTACATATTTTGAAAAAAAACCTCCATTCGTTAAAAAAATGGCCCCTGATCATTCATAAAAGACATTTGTACTTGCCCCATAAAGGAAATGCCATAAATAATGAAAAATTTTAGCTGCTGTGGGAAAGTTAATATGTGAATTAGGTGCCTGGGGGTTGTTTCCCGTAAATATACGTTTAAAAAGTGGTTTATATCTTAAGACCACTTTTAAAGGGAACTCAGGATATTAAGTTGATAAGTAATAAAACCCGAAAAAAACCCGACACTTTATTCCGAAACACTTGTGGACGATAAAAATTTAAACAAATTTCTTGACCAGTTCCCGGATAATTAGACGTTAATTTTCATTGTTATTTTAAAGGATCAGAGGGTACTACAGAAGTTAATATGGAAAATTGTAGTATCGAAATTTTAAATTTACATAAAATTTTGAGAAAAAAAAATTCGTAATTTAAATAAAAGAATAGGATAGGAAAAAAATTAATAAAATTTTAGTACTTAGTAGAAGCTCATAATTAACATACAAATTAATAAACAAGGAAATAATGGGATTTCCCAAAAGTTTTCTTTCAAATTTCTTTAATAATTGTTTTTATGCGATAAAATTACTTTAATTTTGCTCACTATCAATTTCCTTACAAAGTATTTTTTTAGGGGAAAGTCATAATTATTTTAACTTTAATTTATAATCTGGTTCTTTTAATTAAATAGAGTATCTATACCATAAATTTTAATACATTCAACCTTCAGGCATCTTCTTTAATTATATTTATGGATTATATAACTATGATAATAGGTACTTTAATATTCGTTTTAGTTAAAAAGATATATTAAATATGAATATAGAACCCTTATTCAATTATAATTTTATTATATTATTTTTTTTCAAAGGTTGTGTTTTTTTTTCTGTTTTTTTTTTTTGGTCTTTTTTTAATTTTCCGCTCTTGTGTTTGCTTTCTTTTCTTAAAATTTTTAGAATTATTTGTTATTTACTAGTTATAGTAATTTAAAATATATTAATTATTATGAAAAAATTTACTTTTTAATAAAATTTTAAATGTTTTTAATAAGTAATTTTTTAGGGAAAGTTAAAAGAAACAAAGAGTATAATTTTTTATAAAAAAATGTATTAACCAAAAATTGTTAAAAATTTAAAGAAAACCTCCGAAAGTTTAAATATAATTTTAATATATATAGTTAATGAAATATATCTATAATATCGAAATTTAATTAGGTTACTTTGGAAAAATTATATATTATATTAGAAAAATTAATATTGAAAAAGATTTTTTAAAATGAAAACGGGGCCTAATTTGAATTAATGTTTTTGGTAATTATTTGAAGGTTTAAAAGTTACTAATTTGATTTAAGGAAAAAAGTAATGAAAAAGAAATTGGAACGCAAATTTCGAAAGGTGTCAGACATAAGGGAATTGGAAACCCATTTTCCCAAAAAAAACCCAATTAAACGGGTTCTGAGGCTTAATTCTGTAATGCCTTTAACCCCAACTTTGGTTGACCAATTTTCCAAAAAGGAATTTTCCCCTGAGAATGTAATAGTCTAAGTAGGGTTTAGTTAACTAAGTTAAATTTGAACCTACCAATATTTCCGTATTCATCTTGTCAGTTGTAATTCCAATGTTTTAGGATGAATGTGTAAAATTAAGATAGTATTTGAAATTTTAAAATTTTTGAAATGTTAGTTAAATGGGGGTTTCTAAAGTGCAGTTCATTTTCAATTTTAAAACCCCAATCCCCCAACAGCAAAACGACAGGACGAACACACCAAAACAAACCGAAGCAAAAACCCACGAGGACCAACACAACCCACGGTACAACAAAAACAAGACCTCCGCCACAAAGGGGGGAAAGACCTCCACCTGACAAAAGTGAAAAAGAAGGGTTTTATAGAGGCCTAATATGGGGTAGAAGACGGCGGTGGGAGAGGGAAGGGGTGGGGGATTTGACTACCTCCTGGGGTTGTCATAACCAAGCTAAGTGCAGCCGCTGAAATGGTAGGGCCTCGTGCTCGGCCGTTATTTACCTTGGGGTGGTTAGAAACAATAAGCATAGGCAGCTTGCATAACCCAATTTGAAATTGTAATAATAGTTACCTTCCAAACTAAGTATAGTGTGATCAAGGGGCAAGAATTTAAATCTGTCAAATGAAATGCCTTGGTATAGTGGAGTGATCTTTCCATCGTGATTTTAATGTATTTTCTGTAACCTTAAAGAGTTGGATTTTCTCTATTGGGCATTTATACATTATCACCCAATGGATTTCAAATTTATCTTATAAAATATAAGAAATTATAGTTGATTGCATTTAATGATAATTAAAATAGTAAATCTTAAAAAGCCTGTTTGAAATTTAGTTCTTTTAGCCTTAATTTTTTTTCTTAAAGTAAGGTAGCTCTAAGAACTGCAGTTTGCTCCACTTTTTATGTTCGCCTGGAACCCTTATTTAAATCCCCTTTAATTACATCATTTTATTCAATCAGCTCAAGGGTAACTTTTGCAAATTGTTAATAGGGATGGAGCAGAATTTTGGGGTTTTTGGAAAAGGGTAGATAGTTGGAAAAAGAATTAGAGTTTCCCAGGGAGGGAATTGGTTCCAAATTTTTTAAATTGTTTTTGGGAAGTTATTAGGGAAAAGCTGAAAGTCGTCCGTTTAAACGTTTAGGGGAAAAAAGGGGAAATTCGAAAGGAACGAAGAGTTAAAAAAGGACCCAGATTCCAAAGGAAGGGATTTCAGAAAAGGAAACGGGGATTAATTGTAAAGAAATTTGTGTTGGATTTGTAAGAGTAAACTTCCCGGGAGTTTCCAAGTTTCCTCCATTTCAGATTTCTAAATGAGATAAGCCAAACCATTGCTAATGGGGGAAGTGCCAAACGTGCGTGCCAAAAGGAAACAGAAGGAATTGAAAAGGCTGTGGCCGTGGACAATTGCAGACATCTTTGAACTGAGCATTTTAGCTTGACGATCTAGTCCGCTAGCTGAACCGGTTATCAGAAATTGCAACCGGATAAGCCTGCATTTAAACTGTGGCTTTTTCCCCATAGCTTTTTAAGTTGTTTGAGGGGGGAAATAATTCAAAAAAATGACCCCCCCCTTTCTACCAAAAAAAACAAGAGATTTAAGTGACATACTTTTTTGGGAGTATTTGGGCAAAAGAGAAAAAGTTATTCTAGAACAAGGCCATGAAGTAGGTAGAAAGTGATCTTTGTAAGGGAACCGGTTGAGAAATAACGGTAAGGTGAATCCAAACCCGCCCAAGCGTTATAAATGTTCAGTAAGTCTTTTAAAGCACACGATGGTTACTGAGGTAAACCCAAGTAACGGACTTCAGAAATTTGCCTCCCCTTGGAAAAAATTTCATGACCTTAAAAGTTTCATGTACATTGAATGTAATAATGATGTTTTAAAAAAATAATGGTATTTGGATTTTCATTAAATCACTTAGGCGTAAAACAAAAAATTTACATTATTTCAATTTTTTTCCTTATTAAAATGGATAAAAATTGAAATTATGGAACAAGTGAGAAGGGGATAAAAAAAAGGGGAAAATTTAAAATTAGGTATCATAATTTTTTTTAAGAATTATCTAATTATATTTATAATTTAAGTAATATAAATGTTTATTACAATATTTATAACAAATTGGAAATATGTTGTTTGAAACGTTGGGAGACATTTTATCAGGTTAAAGAAGTTAAAAATTTTGGGGGGTACTCAATTTGGGGTTTATAGGACGAATATTTTTTTCAAAGTTTAAATATGAAAATTATATTTAAAATTCGAAAATTTGATAAAATTGATGCTTAAATTTGTTTAAAATCATAAAAATGTATTTAAACAAAATTTTAAAGAACATTTTAATGATTTATTAAAAGAGTTTAAGAAAGTATATATAATAATAAGCATTATATTATGGGAATAATGTTATAATAAGTTTTTAAAATTAGAAAACTTTTATTTAAGTCATATAATTTAATTGTTTCATGGATGTATGAAAGGAATGTAAAAATAAAAGGGTTTGGGTATCCCAATATATTTTTTCTCAAAAATTATTTAAATAAAAATTTTTAGGGTTTCTATCTTTATTTTCAAGTTTTTATAATTTATAGGTTTGTAGCCAGTTTGGTATCATGTAACTTTCGCATGTTAATGTCAATGGTAAATATATTTAAAAAATTGGTTTGAAAATTATACACAGTAATTTTCATTAAATTAGTCTAAATTACTTTGTTCAGATGCAAATAATTTTTTAACAATTTTGAAAAAAAATTTCGTCAAAAAACTTTAGATAATATTTTGGGTACATTCATAATTTTGAAGTAAATTTATACTATATTTACAATGTGTTTTAAAGTAAGAAATTTGTATAAATAGTTATTTTGGTATTCCCCAAAACTTATTGGAAAATAATATTGTTTTAATTTTTAAGGTCGGTAAATTCCGATCAATGTTGTGAGGTAATTTTAATTAAAAAATCTATGTTTAAATGAATTATAAATTATTGATATTTTATGGGATCAGCCTTAAAATTTGAAAAGGGAAATGCTCCGAGAAAAAAGTTTCCCCTTTCAATAAAACATATTCGTATAAAAGAAGAATTATTTTTAGGTTGGTTTATGCCATATGATAAAATAAGTTTATAAGTAGATCGAATATTATATGGAATGTTTCAATAATTAGGAAATAGTTAATAAAAAATTATTTTTCGTTGTAACCAATCCCCTTTAAATAAACCGGGTTTTAATAAATTATTTGTTATTAGTTAATATCTAAAGAGGATAAATCATTTAGTATAAAATTTAATAAATGTAATATTCAACCCCAAAAGGGATGTGACAATAATTTTTTGTGACATATAATAAGATTTGTGAAATATAAATTTTAATTTAAAGAAAAAAATAAAAAATTTTTATAGAATATTTAGAATTTAAATTATTCTATCTATTACAATAGTGTAATTTCTAGTGATATTATTAAAGGATAGAAAAATTTACTTACCTACAACTCTCAACGTTTTAGGGAAAAATGGCATTTTGTTAACTTCCTTAAGCAAAATTTTATTTATAGATTATCATTATTTGTGTAATATATTATTAAAAGAAAATATTATTGTTATAAATTTAGTATTATTAGATTAAAAATATAATTTAATTTATAATTTATAAAATAAATAATAAGTATAAAAATTAAAAATTTAAAAATATATAAAAATTTAAAAAAAATTTATAATAAATAAGAAAAAATTTTTTTATTCGTAAAATATGAATTTTTTTGTAAATAATAAAAAGTAATATTTACATAAAAAATTAAAAATTTATAGTTTAATAAATAAAAATAATAATACCTAAAAATAAAAAAATAGGGATAAAAAAAATTAGATTTTCTTTAAATAAAAAAAAATTACTTACCCCTTTTAAAATTTTCTATTAATAATATCCTATTAAAATCTATTTTTTTTAATTATTTAAAGCAATAATATATTATATAATTTTTAATAAATTATAATAATCCTTTTTAAAATATAAAATATATTATAATCATTTTTTTTAATTATTTGTTATTTTTTATTTAGATATTAATTAAATTTTTTAGTTTTAATTATTATTTTTTATGAAAGAATTATTTAAAATGTATAAAAATTTAAATTAAAAATTTTTATATATATAATCTAATATAAATTATTATATATATATTTTATAATATATATATATAAATAATATATTATATTGTCATGTGAATTTGCAACTGTCACTGGTGCAGAAAGTTGAAATAGAAAAATTCGGGGGTTTTTTGGTAAGCTGTTTCATATTTTAAATTTCCCTTTTAAATATGCTACTAACTCATAATTACAGTTATTGAAAAACATTTTGGTGTCACAATTTTCCACAATTATAATATTTCCCTCTGGGTCGTCATAAAACACCGAAGGTATATCGCCCATCTGTAAACGATGGCAAAGTAACCCTCCAAACTAAGTTTCGGGTAGCGTCAGCTAAAATCGAATCCCATTTCCAAAACCCACGGGGGAAACTAAAGGGTTAACAATGGCCCACATTTTGAAGTACCATTTGGGAAAATGAGGGAAGTGCATAAATCCGTTTCTATGAAAAGCAAAAACCGGACGTTTCCTTTTATGAGAAATTTACCGGTAGTTGAATTTTCTAGGTTGGAAAAATTTGGTAAGAGTCCAGTGAACTAGAACCTTATACTAAAGGGCTCCATGAACTTCACAGGCTGAAACCCTTGCCTTGTACTTAATAAGTCCGCCCAAGTATGGTCAACACCTTTTAAAAATTTGGCCAAAGCAGGGGTTTCAATAGACATTCGTAAAAAGGTTTTCCAAATTTCGGATAAACATTACAAAAATTTTCCATTTTCGACATGGAAGGGGATAACGACTTTATGAACAGTAAAAAATTAACTGTTCGTATCAAAACAATTAAATTTCCCTTGGATCTACTTCCCAAAATTATTAAACCATTTAATCATTGAATATATTTTTTTAAATATTTTAAAGTCCAAATAAAATAAAACCACCTTCATAGAACTTCCTTTGGATTGAATTATTCTTTCAACTCAATTTTTTGACGATATCTCATTTTCATGAAAATGCACTGGATTAGCTTAAAATTGATTTGAGCTATTAGTAACTTTAATCTTTTAAAACCTTCTAATTT
Source organism: Chionoecetes opilio (assembly GCA_016584305.1). Classification (NCBI taxonomy): domain Eukaryota; kingdom Metazoa; phylum Arthropoda; class Malacostraca; order Decapoda; family Majidae; genus Chionoecetes; species Chionoecetes opilio. Next base: position 598,597 of record JACEEZ010021514.1, on the reverse strand, counting down.
TCAAAACTTACCTTTCCACAACCTTTAGGAAGCCACAAACGGCGTATTGGTTTCAACCCCAATAAAGACATTTGGTTTAGTCCTTTTTCCCCCCACATCACAACATTAACCCCTACCCAAATAAAGAGGAGACATTCACCACCCAAAATTACCCACCTTCAAAAAAATTTTTTAAAAAACCCAACCAAAAACCCCTCAATTACCCATACAACCTTCATACCAACCTACCCCAAATACTTCCAAAATTTCTACAACCGGTAAATATGGTAATACCTCACTTGTGTCTTTTTGGCCATAAAAATTAGCGTAATGTTGTTTGAGTAAAGAGTAGATTTTATAGGGAAAAGGGGTCTAATGGGTGACTTGCAGGGGCAATCTTGCCAATTCTAATAATACAAATATATTATTAATTCCAATAAATTTGGGTGAAAGCGATACATAGTAAAAATTTAATTTAAAACACTTTTAACAAACTTAAATAATATAGTATCACAACCTAACAAACTTTCGGAAAGTGAGCCGGGCCAACCGAGAGCAAATGCTGGGCCGATTCCATTAAATTCAATGTGCTCGAAAAATCAACCCCACGAAGGACAAACTTTTAAATTCGATTCACCCGTAAAAAAAATTTTCCTATTTCTTATAATATTAATTTCGCCTACAAATGGGTTTTCCTTAATAAAATTTATTCCGTAACAGTTTATATACAAAAACAAATGGTATCGACCCCCTAACTCAATTATACATTCTAACAACCTTCCTTAACAATGTAAATTGACAGCACTCCATTGAATTTCCACCACCCTTTCATTAAATTCACATGGTGCAAAAGGGGAAATAATGGTACATCTTGGGCATATATGGTCCTCCGATTTCAAACTTTCCAAGACCTTAGAAGCAGGGCCTTTCCAACCCCTACCCAGATCCCCGGGTTTTTTAAATATACCACGGTATGGTAACCTTTAAATATTCATTCCTCCCTCGTTATAAAAAGGGGTTGGTTTTAAGAAAGAAAGGGAAAATTTCCAAATTTCTAAGTTCACATACATTTTAATTTTAAAATTTTTATTAGGTAAAAATTTCATACAACGATCCAGATTACACAGTTTCTGGATTTTAGTAATAAATTTTAAATTTACATTTACATAATTTAGATAAGGCTTTTTAAGTTATACTAATTAATAAAATAAATTTTGAAATTACAATTAGGACAAAAAAACATTTCAAATTTAACATTGCGGATCAGCTTACATAATTTAAAAGTTTATTCGATTTCGAGCTTCCTGGGCCGGTACCACTCCAATTGAAATAGCTTATAAAAAGGAAGGGAAATTTCCTTAAGAACACTGCTTCCCTTTGAAAGCTTAAAAAGTGTTAGAACGAAAAGAACGAAACTATAAAACTAACTTATTAACCTCCTTGGAACTTTTCTTAAATTAATTTATGGACTTAAGACTAAATTTATCCATTCCCCAAACTTACCCTTTAGGATGATTTCAAACCGGAAGACAGATGGATTACAAGAACTCGAAAAATTTTCTTTCGGAAAGCGGACATTTCTCTATAATAGCGGATCCCAAAAGTTCTAATTTTGGATAATGTTTTGCTATTTCATGTTATGACTGCTTTAGTTTCATGATAAATTCCAATTCGCATAAACAGGAGCTTTGGTGGGACCCTACCAAGGTCCTGCACCTCCTAGGAAAACCAATTTGTAGGATGCATCTTAAAGATTTTTAAGCCTTGAAGTGGGGGTTTTTAACCCCTTCCGACGTGGGGGTTCAAAGTTGGAAATTAACGTAAAAATAAAATAGGCACAAAAAATTAAAAAAGGGGCCCTTTACTTGTTTTGGGCAAACATTTGAGTTCACACTTAAAGGAAAATGGCCCATTGTTTACCCCTAGTCAAAATTATCTTGTGTAATCCTTCAATTTTATCAGACATTTTAAATTTGCTTTAACCTTTTGGGGTTCCTGTCCTTCTGGTAAATTCTGTCATATTAAAATATACCTTAAGAGCAAACCTCTATTTCCCGCTTAAATTTATAGCCAAACAAAAATTAAAACCCCTAAAACAAACAATAACTTCAGACTTCTTACCAGATTAAAAAACCACATCTATGCCCGCCTAAATAAAACAATTCATCAAACCAAATACCAATATTCCCCATCAACTCCTTTTTTCCAATGAATTGAACATAACAAACATAAGTTCTTCGGGTCGTGTGAAAAATTAAATTTTCCCGATGTCAAGAATAAACGCTCTCATCAATCTTTTACGGGGCATTTGGTTAAGTTGGCATTTGAAATAGCCTACGCCACGGAGAAAAGTCTGTCTGCCTCCCGTACCTGCCCTTTTTTAAATTCTTAAAACGAAAAGAGTTTTAATAAAAAAATTTTAAACATTATAAATTAAATTTCTACACGCATAACGTTTCAATTTTAAATTCAAATAAATTAAAAAATTTAAAAATAACAATTAACAGATTATTTTAAATCAATTTAACATGGTTTTCTTTTTTAATGAACTAAAAATAATTATAATTTATGAATCATCGTTATTTTCCACTTTTATTTTTTCTATAAAGGTGCTATAGTGAGTTGCCTACCCCCTTTTACTTTTGGCCCGGGTTAACCACTCAACCCGGGAAATGTTTTAAGCCTTCCGCTTCACGGCATAAATTTATTTGGGAATTGATAGTTTAAAGGGTTTGGACAGTTTTTTTGCAGTTGTTTCAAGTATGATGTATTTTCCCCCAAACTTTTTTTAAAAATTGTTGTAAGTGTATTTATTATGGTGAACTTGTGTTGGGGGTGGCCTTTGTGGGGTTTGGGAAAAGTGTTCACGCTTTTAATCTTTTAAATAATCGGGAAATATTGAATTTAAAATTACTAAAAATTACATAAAAAAATTCATCATTTACAAAATTTTCCCAAACCCAAAAAAAGTTTCAAGATCAGGGTTTTGGCACAAAATACGAGAACTTTAGAACGTTCGGAGGCCAAAATCCAATTGTCAGTGATTGTTTTCATGAAATTGAAGGGTGCACCGAACTCTACAAATGAAAAAGGGGAATTTAAAAATTTTGGCAATTCCCTGAAAGACAAGTCTCACAATCGTAGCTTAAGACTTCATTTTCGAATAATTAATTTCCTCAATAATGCTCCAAAGTTTTCCTGTGAATTGCTGTGTTGGGAACCCAAGGATCTAGTTTTACGATGCGAAACCATATTTCTAATTAGTTGAAAAGATGAATAATTTCCCAAATTAAGAATTGTAATAAAAAGGAAAATTCTAACAAACAAAAAATATTTCCCATGTAGAAAAAGGGACTCCTTCCAGTGGGCCTTTTACTGGGTGCATTGGATTTTAAAAACCAAAATTTAATGATAGGAACATTTAACATGAAATATTCAGGGGGAAAGCCGATTCAGGTTAAATTGGGAAATTTCATCGGGGAAGGGGGCCCCTATAACAGGTAAAACCCTGGGGAAGTGTAAAGGTGCAGGAATGGAATGGGGTCTTTTCCTTTGTCTAAAATTGGTACTAGAAAAATTTTAATTGTTTAGGTAATCGTTAATTAGAATCCTAAGAAATGTTGAAATTAGTATCATATTAATTTTTTAAGAGAAAATATGTAAAAATAAATAAATAAAGAATTGATTTAAAAAGGGGAAAAATGGGGCAGGAAGTAAACAGAAGGCAAAAGGGAAAAGAGCAGGGATCCCCAAAACGAAATTGTTAGAAATTTTAAAGGGAATTCTTATTTGTAAAAACTCAAATGAAGTATCGGGGAAAATATAAAAGAAGGATCAATTTATCGAATGAAGTATAAAGAAAAACTTAAACCCCACTAAAAGGTAGCCAGATTAAACAAATGGGATTTTTTTAATTAAATAACATCAAAATAGAAAGGGTCCCAAAAGATACGAAGAAATAAATTTAACGGGGAGCAGGGGTAAAACGGAAAAATAGAAAAAAAGAGAGTTTAAAAAAAAGGGTCTTTAACCAAGGGGAGATGAGGAAGGGGAGAAATGGGAGAGTGAAGAAGAATAGTAAACGAGAAAAGAAGTGATATAGATAAAATGTAAGTGAATAGCATAATTAATAAGTTAAAATATAATTTTAATAGATAAATTTAATTAAAAAATATGTTTAATAGTTATAATCTTTTGGAATAACAATAATTTAAAATTTACCCTATATTTTAATTGTTTAAAAAAATTACAAATCCTTCTAAAAGGGTTACCATATTTATTAAAAAATTGCAAGAAATAGCAAGTTTTTGGTCGACTTCATATATGGCTTATTTTTGAAAGTTTACTTTAGAAAACTGAACGGTTCTTCAAAAAATTTCCCTTGGCTTTGGCAAAATTTCAATTAAAACCCCCAAAAAACCCAAAATTGAAACTTAATGAAGACTTCTCCTCTTATGGAAGGAAGGGTTCCGAAAACCACGGGGAAAACAGTAACAATGTAGTAAGGTCATTAGTCATGGGAATATTAAAATATTATTATTTTAAAGATTAAAAGTCAATTTTATTTTCCCTATTTGTAAATTTTATAAAAGAATAAAATAGTTTTTTAAATTGTGGATGAAGTCACCCTAATTTAACTTTTAAATTGTTCCCAAGTCATAAAATTTACACGCGTAAAACGCTACACGGGAATTAACAGCCGGAATTCAAGGATGTAAATTTCCTTCCAAAGTTTTTCCCTGCCGTAAAAAAGCGAAGGTTTCCATGGTAAGAAGGGAAAATACCTGTCCTTCCATAAATTTGGGCCGATCGGGTTTGTTTCCGTCAATCTGGGAAATGTAAAAGGGCAATGAATTAAATTAAAGTCGAGGGAGGCCCCCCAAAAATTTTTAAGGGGATCGCGGCCCCGTTCATGCGAAAACAATGTAAATTTTTACTAAAAACAATGGTCTAAAAGCCCCTTTCTAAAATTTTATAAACCCCACAACCCAAAATCCACTTCCTCAACTACCCAGGAAACCCCAATCCCACTTAAAAAACCTTTTAAAACAACGCTACCCCAATAGAAGCCCAATAAAAGGGTCGAAACCGGTCCTTCCACCGAGGCCACTGGTTTCGATCAAAAAACCCATCCGGATAGGTGAGCTGGATCTTGCGTTCGACGGCAGCGTTGAGCTGGGGTTTTGGGAAAATTTAAGCCGTTCCCCGAAGCATAAAGTTTGTAATTTACTCGAAGTAGCGGACTGCATTTTACTAAAAAAAATCTGGAAAAAGAATCCCCATGAGGAAAGTCCCGCCTTTAACAAAACAATTTTTCTGCATAAAAAAAAGTTAAAATTTGGAAAACTCATAGGACAACTTTGTGGATTTGCATAAATTTAAAAAACTGCCCCGCTTTGCCGCTTTAAAAACTGTTCCCTGAATTTTTTTTTAAAAGATTTACCCGTAACCGTTATTTGTAGTGGTGGGGGGAGGTTCCCTGGGCAGTCAGGGACAAGACGCCAAAAAACTTAAAAATATTTTTTTCCAAGGTTTTGAGTAAATCTTATCGATACCTTCTGGACTTTATTTGGGAATATTGATTTTCGAAATTCCTCAGAAAGCCAAAAAACCCTTTTTGGGGAAACAAACCGTGGAGGAAAATTTCCCCTTCTAACCGCCCTAGTGAAGAAGGGGGAAAGTGAAACAGCTATTTGTTGCAACACTTCCTTCATTTAAAAATGAAAAACCTTTAATCAAGCCTAGGTCCCTGGGGGTTTCAAACAGCACCCCAAAAGTGGGCCTTGGGCAGAGTAAAATTGCCGGGGGGTTGTGGGATTTGGTAGGGGCGATGTTTTTAGGGTATCAAATATAATATTATAATGGATAAAAAAATTCCAAATATACCAACAATTTCCCAATCTTCAAATGCCATGTAAAGATAAATTAATAATTAAATTTTTTTATTTTTTATAAAATGGTTTTTATCAATATTAAAATCTAGATTTTTATTTTGTTAGTTTTAAATTGGAAGGAGAATTACAGAAATAGCAGATTACTTATTTAATTTTAAAAAATTTAAATTTTTCGTCAATAATTAGAATATTTTTTTTAAGTATAAATAGTTCAAAAAAGCAAAATTTTATAAATAATGAAAAATTTTTAAAAAACTATGATTTTTCAATATATTATGAACCGTTAGAAATAGGATGGATGAGTGGTGAAATAAAATCACAATATACATTTAAAAGGAAAACAATTAAAATTAAAGTTAATAAAGGATTAATGATTTTAATACCTTCATATATATTGACTATTAATCCACAAACAAATCTTATATTTTAAATTTTAAAAAAATTTTATGTTAAATACAAGATAGAAATTAATAATATATTTATATAATATACTTTTAATTATTTATTTGTATTATGTTTAAATTTATGTGTTAAAAGGGGATGATGGAGGTTTGTTGAAGGACTTTGGTATCTTATCAACTCAAAAATATATACTTCCCTTTTAAAACGAACCATTAACCTACAAAATTACCAAACTAGTTACTACTACATTCTGCTGACTAAAACAAATTTATTTGTAACTTTATAAATCTATTTTAAAAAATTTACCATCCTTTCCCTTTTCCAAAGAACATGTACCTTGAAATTTCCATAAGATGTAAATCATTTGAGAATAAATATATTAAAATCACCCAACAAGAAAACCAAATAAACCGGCATAACTAAACGTTTCAAAATTTCACCCCTAAACAGGCTTACTCAAACATCACAAGTTTAAACTCAGAAAACCCCAAAATTTTTAAATATAATTAACAACAACTTACAAAATAACTCTACACAATTTAACCAAACCCAGTAATGGAAACCTTGTCAAATTACCACACAGAATACCTAAAAGCAAACCCCGAGGGGTCTACCAAAACTCAACTCCCCACACCACATCAGCTAAACAATCCTAAATGCACCAATCAGCAATTCGGGTTTACCAATTCCGGTGTTTAACATTATTACAATTTAATTTTTAACATAATCTATGAATAAAAATAAAGCTTGTGAGTATTATATTAAGATATTACGGGATGTGTCATTTGACTGGAGTTGGTTAACAGAATCCCGGGTCATTTCATCAAGTCAATGTGTGATCCGTCGTGAAGGAAATTGACGAGAATGCTTGATAATTCAGGTACGGAGAGGTGTCAGTCAGTTATCACTCCTAACATATATATTAACTTGCATAACTATTATTATTGAATTCAAAAAACTATTATCACACAAGTGTAACAAGTACTACAATACCATACATTATATTTTCATGTACTAACATCAAAAGAATCAGTGTATTTTAGAAACATTATAAACATAAATTATATATCTATGTAAAGATATATAATTATACGTTTATCTTTTCCTGCTATCTTTCACCGTGGGAACCTGTCTAGCCTTGCATTCACAAAGTTGTCAAGTGGCAAAGGCGTGTTGAATCAGCTTGACGTTAAATTTTAAGATCAACAAAGAGACAACAAACTTCCACAGGATATAAAGGAAGAACAGGAGGGGAGAAGACCTCGGACATCGACGCTACAAACACGCTCTGCTCACTCGCCCCATCCGGACACTCCCTGGCTGTGCTCAAGACATTCATTGTACTGGTTTGTAATCTCTACGCTCCTTACTGGACTCTAAATAAATGTGTAAAAAGCTGGAAGTACCAATTTAACTCATACCAGATAAGTCTCTACAATATACCGACTTATAAATGGTGACATAAGCGGTGGTGACTGATTTATCAGTCTTACGTATAACACTATAACGCAGGTTAACTTACCCCACGCAGTCTACAAGCCAAAACTACAAGCACAAGCCAGCCAGCGACTACCAAGTACTTCTACTACTACAATCAACTCCTACAAGCCGCAACAGAATCTACAATCAATAGAATCTACAAGAATTGCTACAGCCCACGAGCAATTCAGCCGGCAACTGCTATATCTACAAGTACTACAATCAACAACCATCTCCTACAAGCAGCAACTACCTACAAGAATCTACGAGTCTACAAGCAACTACAGAGAGTGGGGAGAGACGGGACACACTCGTCTCATGCTTTTCAGCGATTCCCGCAGTCACAAGGTCGACGCGGTCAAACTCTGCCACCCACCATCGCTGCCAGGCAACGACATCTCAGCTCTACCGGCTCTAATTATCTTCCAGCCCCGAAGACGAAGATCTCTCATCATGGCCCACCGCAATCAAGCAACACAATAATCAGCCCAACCATCAACTTAATACCTCAAGCGACGAAGCAACACAACACCCTTCACCCCCCGGACAGGAACACATCACAACCCCCCTAACACCCTCTATGTTCCGAGCGTATAACGCTTACTAAGCCCCCACCCTGCCAAAACACCCTCCATGCCGCCCCGCGCCCTTGACACACACACAGCCACTACCTTGCTACCCACCACCAGTCTCACACTATGGACTTAAGCGCGTGCCACACTACACAACTGTCTGAGTATATAATTATTATTTCTTATTTTGTGTATGTCTAATATGTTATATTTTTCTAATGTGAACTCTTTACCAGGTTGTATGTATCCAGCGACTGTATACATCCGTCATCCTGGCACCCAACCACCTGTGTGTTGATCATCTTTCACCTACCAGGCCCTCACTAATCATTCACCTATGCTAGTAGCAAACAGCTAAGTAATTTATACAGTTTTGGGCAGTTATACAGTTGTAGGTATTACACAAGTGTTACATTATCTTACATACATTATTGTCTCACACAGTGACGTTCACATCTACAACACACATTTACGGACAATTTAAACGTAAGAAATATTATAGTGCTATTTTAACATAGTTTTACATTTAATTTTACAATGGCTACGTACAGTAAATCATACAGACTCCGTCAGAGCACTTAAATCATTGTGCACAACAAACAGACATCTATCCCTCATATTATAGGCGAAATGCTAGACCGCATTCTTCTCACAACTTTTTCTCTACAACACACGGTAGGAGTAGATATTCTTCTTGCTATAAGCAACATAAGCATTACACTCCACCGTATCAGGTGAAGCGACGTTATCAACGTTATGATAGCTATAATTACGCACGTAAAAGCTATTTTTGTGTATTTTGTAAAGTTCCAGGACATTCTCTGTCACATTGTAGATCAATAGACTACAACAGATACGTACTTTACAAGAAACAGTATTGTGTATATCACAATTCCTGGAGTCATAACTCTGACCAATGCCGTTATTTGAGACGCAGACAACGCCACGCATTGTCTCCCGCCGACGGAGGAAGGTTTAGGCACAATACACAACGCCCCTACGTTACACCTGTTTTTCATGGTGACGCACACAATGAGAATGTAATACAGGATTCCCCAGAAGTTAACATAGTAAAGCAATATTTTCCTTTACCCATGCCAGACAAGGTTAAGCCTATCATTACAGCTCATACTACAGAACAAACATTTACAGGGTACCTTCGTAGTGACATTCCTGCAAATGATGATAACTTAGATGAGGTATTTATAGGTACATCTACCTTATATGAAGTTCTCACTGTACCTGTCATTCACAAAGACAGGCAATTAACTGCTTTTATGGACACAGGTGCAGGAGCAAATATTATGGACATAGATACACTGAATGTATTACGTAATGAAACGAAATCTGTCCTATTCTTAGAACCTCCGTCAATCAGACTGACAGGTTTAGATAGCAAGAAATTCCCTGTCATTGGTAAAGTATGGCTTCCCTTAAAATTTGAGGAATTCGTGCCTGCAACCCCTATCTGTTTCCATATTTCACAGGGATTATCATTCCCTGCTGACCTCCTGATAGGTATTTCAACAATGCGAGATGAATGCATTGAAGTTTGTCCGCACTTACACGGGATTAGGTATTATGGAACAATATCCCAATCAAACCTCCTGGACATCTGTCAGAAACGTGCAGAGGG
>JACEEZ010021514.1:562788-584516 GCA_016584305.1 Chionoecetes opilio | reverse complement strand
AGAGAAAAAGGGAGAGAGAGAGGAGAGGAATTTGAAAAAGGTTTTTGGTTACTCTCTCATATCTCTCTCTCTCTCTCTCTCTTTCACGGAGAGAGAGAGAGAGAGAGAGAGAAAAGGAGAGAGAGAGAGAGAGAGAGAGAGAGAGAGAGAGAGAGAGAGAGAGAGAGAGAGAGAGAGAGAGCGGGAGAGAGCAATTTATTTAGTTAACCTTAATGTTTGCATGGTATTATTGTATGTATCAGAAAACGAAATATGTCAATGGAAAGCTAATTAAATTCTGCTTGTATTGATATCTGCCATCTTATAAGCTGTCCCACAAAGTTATACATGACGACGAGTTTTAAGTGAATGTTAAGTTCATCATATTTCTTCAGAGTCTCATAATGACCTTTATTTAATGTGTTTTACTATGTTTTATGTGATAATCTTATAGAACAAACATTTCCGAAGATAACAGTCTATCCTTTATACATGTATAACATGATATACTGCGGGGTAATGCCTTGAGAACTTCCCCGGGTCTTGGGTGAACGAGGAGGCCTTGGCACCAAGATGGCGCCCACAAATCGAGTTGTCGCTACTCTATATAATACAGGTACTCTAGTCGAGTGTAGCCATCTATATGTTTTATAGTGTTGGGATGATTCGGACATTTGATGAGGGGGATGGTTGTCAGTCAGTTATCACTCCTAACATATATATTAACTTGCATAACTATTATTATTGAATTACAACTATTATCACACAAGTGTAAAAAGTACTACAACTACCATACATTATATTTTCATGTACTTAACATCAAAAGAATCAGTGTATTTTTAGAAACATTATAAACATATAATTATATATCTATGTAAAGTATATATAATTATACGTTTATCTTTCCTCCTCTGTTTCACCGTGAGACCCATGAACACCTTGCATTCTCAAAGTATGTCACAGGGCAAATGCCTAGTTGTCAGCATAAAGTATAGGATCAACAAGAAGTGATAAGAAGCCAGAATCACGAGGAGAAGGGGGAGAAGACCTCGGACATCGACGCTACAAACACGCTCTGCTCACTCGCCCCATCCGACACTCCCTGGCTGTGCTCAAGACATTCATTGTACTTGGTTGTAATCTCTACGCTCCTTACTGGACTCTAAATAAATGTGTACAAAGCTGGAAGTACCAATTTAAACTCATACCAGATAAGTCTCTACAATATACCGACTTATAAATGGTGACATAAGCGTTGGTGACTGATTTTATCAGTCTTACGTATAACACTATAACGCAGTGTTAACTTACCCACCGCAGTCTACAAGCCAAAACTACAAGCACAAGCCAGCCAGCGACTACCAAGTACTTCTACTACTACAATCAAACTCCTACAAGCCGCAACAGAATCTACAATCAATAGAATCTACAATAATTGCTACAGCCCCACGAGCAATTCAGCCGGCAACTGCTATATCTACAAGTATTTACATCAACACCATCTCCTACAAGCAGCAACTACCTACAAGAATCTACGAGTCTACAAGCCAACTACAGATTAGAGAAGAACGGACACACCCGTCTCATGCTTCATCAGCGCATTCCGCAGTCACAAGGTCGACGCGTCAACTCCTACCACCCCCCATCGCTGCCAGGCAACGACATCTCAGCTCTACCGGCTCAAATTATCTTCCGCCCTGAAAAACGAAGATCTTCTCATCATGGCCCACCGCAACTCAAGCAACAAAATAATCAGCCCAACCATCAACTTAATACCCTCAAGCGACGAAGCAACACAACACCCTTCACCCCCCCGGACAGGAACACATCCACCCCCCCTAACACCCTCTATGTTCCGAGCGTATAAACGCTTACTAAGCCCCCCCCTGCAAAACACCCTCCATGCGCCCCGCGCCATTGACCACACCACAGCACACACCTTGCTACCCACCACCAGTCTCACACTATGGACTTAAGCGCGTGCCCCCACTACACAACTGCTGAGTATATAATTATTATTTCTTATTTTGTGTATGTCTAATATGTTATATTTTTCTAATGTGAACTCTTTACCAGGTTGTATATATCCAGCGACTGTATACATCCGTCATCCTGGCACCCAACCACCTGTGTGTTGGGTGCCAGCCAGCCAACCACCATCTTTCACCTACCAGGCCCTCACCTAATCATTCACCTATGCTAATAGCAAACAGCTAAGTAATTTATACAGTTTTGGGCAATTATACAGTTGTAGGTATTACACAAGTGTTACATTATCTTTACATTACATTATTGTCTCACACAGTGACGTTCACATCTACAACACACATTTACGGACAATTTAAACGTAAGAAATATTATAGTGCTATTTTAACATAGTTTTACATTTAATTTTACAATGGCTACGTACAGTAAATCATTACAGACTCCGTCAGAGCACTTAAATCATTGTGCACAACAAACAGACATCTATCCCTCATATTATAGGCGAAGTGCTAGACCGCATTCTTCTCACAACTTTTTCCCTACAACACAAGGTAGGAGTAGATATTCTTCTTGCTATAAGCAACATAAGCATTACACTCCACCGTATCAGGTGAAGCGACGTTATCAACGTTATGATAGCTATAATTACGCACGTAAAAGCTATTTTTGTGTATTTTGTAAAGTTCCAGGACATACTCTGTCACATTGTAGATCAATAGACTACAACAGATACGTACTTTACAAGAAACAGTATTGTGTATATCACAATTCCTGGAGTCATAACTCTGACTAATGCCGTTATTTGAGACGCAGACAACGCCACGCATTGTCTCCCACCGACGGAGGAAGGTTTAGGCACAATACACAACGCCCCTACGTTACACCTGTTTTTCATGGTATCGCACACAATGAGAATGTAATACAGGATTCCCCAGAAGTTAACATAGTAAAGCAATATTTTCCTTTACCCATGCCAGACAAGGTTAAGCCTATCATTACAGCTCATACTACAGAACAAACATTTACAGGGTACCTTCGTAGTGACATTACTGCAAATGATGATAACTTAGATGAGGTATTTATAGGTACATCTACTTTATATGAAGTTCTCACTGTACCTGTCATTCACAAAGACAAGCAATTAACTGCTTTTATGGACACAGGTGCAGGAGCAAATATTATGGACATAGATACACTGAATGTATTACGTAATGAAACGAAATCTGTCCTATTCTTAGAACCTCCGTCAATCAGACTGACAGGTTTAGATAGCAAGAAATTCCCTGTCATTGGTAAAGTATGGCTTCCCTTAAAATTTGAGGAATTCGTGCCTGCAACCCCTTTTCTGTTTCCATATTTCACAGGGATTATCATTCCCTGCTGACCTCCTGATAGGTATTTCAACAATGCGAGATGAATGCATTGAAGTTTGTCCGCACTTACACGGGATTAGGTATTATGGAACATATATACCCGAAGTCAAAAATCCTTCCCCAGTGCTAACATTTAGTTCTGCAATAGTGCAAGCTCCTGAAATTAACGTAAATGTAATTACTAGCGTGCCCGAGCGGCCATCACAGGTCACAGCTCACAGTGTAATAGATTCACTGAGTAGCACTGCAACTGATTCCTGTTCTACCCCTACTGTTCTCTGTCCTTCGCAAGATTCTGAGACACACCGTGCCTGTTTAGTGGAAGACGTTTCACTAAATGGTTGCGAATCTCTTTTGGTATCTCTGAAACTTGCAGGTGTGAATGATGATTGCGAAGCTATATGTATGAGTGAATCAGTACGAGTGAATACTCTTTTCATGGAATCAGCTTTGTGCAGTGTTAACGCCAGGGGTATTACTAAAATGTACATTCATAATAATAAGTCACCGTGCACTCAAAAGCTGCACACAGGAACGTACTTAGCCGATTTCGTAGTCACCCCATCGGCCGTGGGTCTGATTGCGACTTTGCCAGTAGTTCCCATTTTATCAACTGGAGACCCTGCCACTGATCATGCACAGTGTGTACAGGATGCACTTAGTCCTTCCTTAGCGGATATGGATTTTCCAGAGTCAAAGCAAGCACTATTGCAAGTACTAACTGCAAATCATGACACAATTGCCATACAAGGTGATTCTTTAGGTACGACAAACCTTATAACACATCACATTCCTTTGCTACCTGATACACAACCTATCTACATTCCAGCATATAGGTTACCCCACTCACAAAGATCTATACTTGATGGCATGGTTAAGAAAATGTTAGAGGATGATGTTATTGAACCATCCACCAGCCCATGGAATTTTCCATTATTTTTGATCCCTAAGAAAACAGGCGATTGGCGACCGGTCGTAGACTATCGGCGCCTCAATGATGTTTGTCAAGTAACCAGGTATCCTCTACCAGTATTGCAGGATATTCTGATGTCCATAGGTCCTGATAAGAAAGTGTTCTCTACACTCGACCTTGTCAGTGGATACTGGCAGGTCCCATTAGATGAGGTATCTAAGGACCTCACAGCTTTCAGTACTCCTGCAGGCCATTACGCTTTCAAAAAGCTACCACTTGGAATAGCAGGCGCATCATTAGCTTTTCAGTATCTAATCAACACTGTTTTCTCGGAATTACTAGGAGATACAGTTTTTGCATTCCTGGACGACATAATTATTTGTACCCCCGACACAAACTCTCACCTACGAACACTAGACAGGGTACTTTCTAAACTTAAAGATGCTAATTTGAAGGTTAAACTAACAAAATGTTCCTTCATGAAGAAACAAATTTCTTTCTTGGGTCATGTTTTGGATGCCACAGGCTTACACACTACCACGTCTAAGGTAGATGCAATGATAAATTTTCCAACCCCTAAGAATGTCAAAGCCCTCAGAAGTTTTTTGGGCCTCAGTGGTTTTTACAGACAATTTATCATGGATTATTCACAAATTGCAAGTCCACTATCACATCTCTTAAAGAAAGATGTAGAATTTTCATGGGAAGCTCCACAAGAGCAAGCATTTTCTAGATTAAAGGCATTGTTGTGTGATGCCCCAGTCCTTGCTTACCCAGATTATACACGTCAGTTTACACTCTTCACTGATGCATCAGATGTAGGCCTTGGTGCTGTGCTGATGCAGAAGGATGATAGAGGTAAATGGCGTGCATTAGCTTATGCCAGCAGAACTCTTAATCCCGCAGAGCGTAACTATTCAACCACCCATAAGGAAGCTCTGGCGGTCGTATGGTCTTTGAAGCATTTAAAATCTGTAATTTATGGGTACAACATTCTTGTTAAAACAGACCATGCACCTGTAGTAGAATTATTCAATTCAAAGGAACTGTCAGGCAAATTAGCACGTTGGCGCCTGACGATACTAGACTTCCACCCAAAATTTGAGTATCTGCCAGGCAAAGTCAATTTCGTTGCTGATTCATTATCACGAAATATTGCACTTGTAACCGCAACACCTGAACCACCAAAACATGAAAACCAGATCGCTATTCCCAACATTGAAGAGGAACAGCGAAATTATTCCTTCTGTGCTCCCATCATTTACTACTTGGAGTCAGGTGATGATACACAATTGCCAAAATTACCTGTCCCACTTACTGAGTTTAGGCTACAATACAACCTTTTGGTGCGAGATACATATCTCACGACAGGACAGGAACCTAAACGCCAGGTTACACAGCTGATAGTCCCTTCTACACTTATACCAAGATTTCTTTCCCTTTTACATGATTCTAGCCTTGCAGGTCACCCAGGGAAAGATAGATGTTTGCACCAAGCACGTTTGGAATACTTTTGGCCATTCATGCGCAGAGATATTTTTGCTCATATAGATAAATGTCAGTCATGCGCTGAAACAAAGGGTTCAGTTGGTAAACCTGCCCCTATGCTACCTTATCCTACACCTAAAGGACCTTGGGAGACAATAGCCATTGACTTGCTAAAACTCCCACTAACAGAATCTGGTTCTCAATACTTATTAGTAGCCATTGATCATTTTTCTAGGTTTTCAGTTTTGGTTCCACTAAAGGACAAAACGGCTCTAACAGTTGCTAAAGCACTTACGGATGAAGTTTTCTTTAAATTCAATACACCATCCACATTGCTCTCGGACAATGGTACCGAGTTTAACAATCAAATTCTCACTGAAATTTGCAAACTTTTCAACATAAACAAATGTAACATAACTAGCTATCACCCTAGCAGCAACGGCATGGTAGAAAGACAAAATAGGAAGATTATACAACTCCTGAAGTCATTAGCTCAACCATATAGTTCCCACTGGGATGAATGGATGCCCCAAGTATCTGCCACACTTAACTTCCTTACACAAGTCCACATGTGAAACACCACATTTCATTGTATTTGGGCAAGACAAAAGACTACCTTACACTCTTCTAGAGCAGAGTACACAGCCAATATATAATTTTGATGATTACGTAACAGTAAGAGTAGCTGATTTTCAGAAAATATACATGCGTGTAACAGACGCTATTGAATTGTCCAGAGAGGACATGATTAAATACCAACGCCCATACACAGCAGAAAAGCCAATTGCTATAGGTGATGTAGTATACTTTCAGGTACAACAATTAAAGTCAAAGTTAGATTCTACATTTGAAGGACCTTACAGGGTCATTGCCATTGAACATGGACAAAAATAACTATCCAGCATATTTATAAATACCATGGGAAAGACAGTCCATATTGACCAGGTTAAACGAGTAGCTAGAGGATTAGATACAGGTGAAGAATTGCCATGCCCAAATACTAAAACACAGGACACACCTGTAGTTAATGATGACACAAACACTGCTACAAATGAATACCGTCAAAAATTGCGGTCACACACGCAGAAACAGTAGTGTCATTCCATTCTATACCATTTAATATCATTACATTTTATATCAGCTCACCTGATTATTTTAAATTTACCATGTATTCTGAATTTTAATGTGTGTTGTTCTCTTTTTAGGAAAAGGTCTACACAACACACTAAGCCAATGTTATTTACATTCTTGAAAATACTTAACATTGATGAAATGTTTTACGATTTTTTTTGGTTTAGCTACATATTGTTCTGACCAACTACTAGTAGAAACTGATATAGTTACCATGTTACCTTGTAACTCTTGCACGATAGAAACTCTAATGGATAGCAGAACCTAGATAACCTATGTACATCTCTTCACATTAGAATACTATTATGTAACTGTTAAAGTTTTCACCACAGTGCATAGCATTATATAATTATTTACTTACATTCCACAATTCAAGGAATTATTTCGCACGTATTGTTGCATGATCACATTATTTACTTACTTTCCTCAATGCAAGGAATTATTGCGCACTTATCGTAGAAATACATTATTTACTTGCATGAAATACTAACCCATTGCATTATACTAACCCATGTATTTTAAATGCATTGTGAATTACATTCATTACAGGAATGAATTACTTAGTCTTTCCTGTTGTACCACGATCCCCTATTTGAATGATAGGATTATGCACTTATTAACATACTAATCTAGGTACTATATGCATGACAAGCAGTTCCTCCAGAACTATTTTGTTCACATGTATTACCTATGATGTTCACATGTATTACTTATGTACAACTAACTAACCATTGATCATTATTTACTAACAAATTCAAACTCACAGAGTTTCAAAGGAACTCCATGCATGTTTCAGACACTTTCATGGCAGATACGGTAATTATCATGTCAAACTGTGCCCAGTTTATTTTTTTCCCAATTTAAAATTTTCAGCTGTTGCATATAAAATTTGCCATAATTAGGATTAATGTATTATTCCACGTCATACCAAATATGCCCACCTTATCATTTTATAGCTCGAAATGCTTTACCAACTAGCTGTGCATTTCCCTTGATAAGATTTACCTCCACTAGGAAGCTTTTCCTATTCCACTCCCGTGGAAACTTAAATTTTGGTGTACACACTGTACAGTTTATTTTATCACTCATGTGGAAAACACCAAATCAAAATGTTATTCCCCTGCGTGACAGTTTCTTGTCCTCATGCATAATACATATTTTAATGGTTAATCATGCTTCTTTAGCACATGATTCTTACAAGTTCAATATAAGAGTGCTCATCACTCTTCCTGTTATACATCATCATGCTTTCTGAAGTTATTCAAATGTGTAAACTTTATTTAATTTCTCTGCCAGTCAATTTTTACATTCGC
Organism: Chionoecetes opilio; assembly: GCA_016584305.1. Classification (NCBI taxonomy): domain Eukaryota; kingdom Metazoa; phylum Arthropoda; class Malacostraca; order Decapoda; family Majidae; genus Chionoecetes; species Chionoecetes opilio. The sequence continues at coordinate 576,333 of JACEEZ010021514.1, read as the reverse complement.
TGATGTAAAAATATTTTCTACAATAGGATTGATTTATTATCATTTATGTATGATTTTTGGCAAACTTGGATTTGCCCACACACTATGCAAACACAGCAGCAGCTCTACAGTCAGACGAGCCTTCATCATTACTTGACTCATTCAGGGTTTTTAACGTTTACTTGAAGATTTAAGTTTACAATTTCTTTACTTGAAATTTTAAGTTTTCAATTTTTCCCTGTAATTTTCACAGCTACCTTAGCTGACAGTTGAGTTTGCTAGCTACAGTCTACGGTACACGTACACTTGCTACACCTTACACTTAACATTTATTAACAGTGATATTTGCACATTATGGATTTACCCACACTAGTACTGACACATATATGTATATAATTTTACTCGGCCATGTCATTTTCTTTGATGTTTTAACATCATGTAATCCATTGTTTTTCCATATTTTTCTGTGTATTTAGCTCAGAGTTTACTCACTTTTAGCGATAGGAATTATGCCTTGGGAAGTTTATAGTTATATTTTATATATGTATTTAGCCTTTAGTTAGGTGTACCATTTGTTATTCCCTAGCTAATTCTTATGTGACTAATTTGAGGACAAATTATATAGCGGCCCGAGCAATGTCAGTCAGTTATCACTCCTAACATATATATTAACTTGCATAAACTATTATTATTGAATTACAACTATTATCACACAAGTGTAACAAGTACTACAACTACCAACATTATATTTTCATGTACTTAACATCAAAAGAATCAGTGTATTTTTAGAAACATTATAAACATATAATTATATATCTATGTAAAGTATATATAATTATACGTTTATCTTTCCTCCTCTGTTTCACCGTGAGACCCATGAACACCTTGCATTCTCAAAGTATGTACAGGGCAAAAGCCTAGTTGTCAGCATAAAGTATAGGATCAACAAGAAGTGATAAGAAGCCAGAATCACGAGGAGAAGGGGGAGAAGACCTCGGACATCGACGCTACAAACACGCTCTGCTCACTCGCCCCATCCGACACTCCCTGGCTGTGCTCAAGACATTCATTGTACTTGGTTGTAATCTCTACGCTCCTTACTGGGACTCTAAATAAATGTGTACAAAGCTGGAAGTACCAATTTAACTCATACCAGATAAGTCTCTACAATATACCGACTTATATGGTTCGTCATTGCCCGAACCATCACTAAGCAATTACATCATGAAATTATTCTTTGAAGCATGTATGTTATGAACACTTAAGTGAAACAGAATGGTTATTATTAACCTGGGAGCACATATTATCATTTTATGTTTAAATGTGTTGTGTAGTACAGTATAGTGTCTTGAAATATTAATTATTATTAATAATATCACGTTAATTTCTAATTTGAGTACAACATATTAATGATTCTACATTTAAAACAACTTGTTCCTTTGTTTCAGACACCCTCCAGCCATCATGGGGAGGAAATATAAGAAGAAAACGAAACAGGGAGAGAGATGAAGCTGCTCTGCAGTCTGCTTTTACTGAAGTAAAGGAAAGTGGAAGCTCTATGAGCAGTGGCGTCACCGCGGGGGGGCTAAGGGGGACTTAGTTCCCCCAAGTTAAGGACTCAGCCCCCCAAAAATTGCTGCTAGTAGCCTGCTACCCAAAAAACAATAAAAAAGAACATTTAGACGTTAGGAACACAGGACGGGAGGCATGTTAACACAGTGGTAGGCAGGTAAAGGCAGTGGGAGCCAGGGTAACACAGGACGGGAGGCAGGTTAACACAGTGGGAGGCAGGTTAAGGCAGTGGGTGGCAGGGTAACACAGGACGGGAGGCAGGTTAAGGCAGTGGGTGGCAGGGTAACACAGGACGGGAGGCATGTTAACACAGTGGTAGGCAGGTAAAGGCAGTGGGAGCCAGGGTAACACAGGACGGGAGGCAGGTTAACACAGTGGGAGGCAGGTTAAGGCAGTGGGTGGCAGGGTAACACAGGACGGGAGGCAGGTTAACACAGTGGGAGGCAGGTTAAGGCAGTGGGTGGCAGGGTAACACAGGACGGGAGGCAGGTTAAGGCAGTGGGAGCCAGGGTAAGGCAGTGGGTGGCAGGGTAACGCAGGACGGGAGGCAGGTTAACACAGGATGGGAGGCAGGTTAAGGCAGTGGGAGCCAGGGTAAGGCAGTGGGAGGCAGGGTAACACAGGACGGGAGGCAGGTTAACACAGGATGGGAGGCAGGTTAAGGCAGTGGGAGCCAGGGTAAGGCAGTGGGAGGCAGGGTAACACAGGACGGGAGGCAGGTTAACACAGTGGTATGCAGGTTTAAGGCAGTGGGAGGCAGGTTAAATCGGCTTTTAGTTACTTTATCATGATCATGTACTTTATTCTGTTTAACTACAGTATCCCATGTACCTGTTTTTGTGCAAAAAGGGGAAATACCTTGAATATATTGTAAGTTTATATTTATATATTTTTTCATTATCAAGATAAAACCTTACTGAGAAAACAAACCAAAAACATACATTGTGCAATTCCTTTGTGTTTGTTACCTAGTGGAGAGAGAAAAATGGCAATTTTATTATTTTGTATAAACAGAATAAAAATTTTCTTCAAATTATCAAATTTAGTTAATATGGTATGATGCATGGTATAGCTCTATTAATTTATGTGTCATGTAATTAAGCTTAATTCCACTTTCTTCTCTTTTTTTGGCCTCAAAATTACCCTGGAACTGTTTAAATTTTCAAAATACCCCCCGACCCCCAGCTGGATAGGCTCGCTGCGCTCGCCCATCACCACCCCGGGGCTAAAGCCCCCCCAATTTTTTTTCCTGGTGACGCCACTGTCTATCAGGAAAGCTGCTGAAAAATATGGGGTTCCAAGAAGCACACTTCACGACTATTTCTCAAGGGACAAGAAAGAAAACCAGGGATTTAAGTTAGGCAATTACGCAGTACGGCAAGTCCTCACACAAAATATGGATGATGAAGTGGCTGATTATAATCTAATGCATGCTCTAACATATTTCATGCTTTAACCACCAAGATAACAAGGCGGCTTGCCTATGAATATGCAGTTGCTAACAACATTGATGTGCCTGAATTATGGAAAAGGGATAAGTCAGCAGGGAGAGACTGGCTCACTGGTTTCATGGAGAGGAATAGCAAACTCTCTTAGAAGCCCTAAAGCCACAAGTCCAGCTAGAATGACTAGCTTTAATAAAACAAACCTTGGTGTCTTTGTCGAAGCTAGAGGACATCTACTGCGATGCAACCTGACAGAGTCAGCATCTACAATCAAGACGAAACTGGATGTACAACCGTGGGTGTGTGTTGTTTGAGGAAGATAGAGGAAACCAATTGTCCATAATTCTGGATAAATTTGGTCTAATTATATATTTCATTTTTCTACAAAATATAGAGGCTATTTTTTTGTACTTGAGTATAATAAAATTGTATTGAACTGATAATTTCTTGTTTATTAACCAATCCAGCTCACATTATCTAAGATTTTGCCGAGTAATACATGAGTCCGTACCATCCCACCCATCTGGCCGGACCATCACCACGAGTAAGGATGGTTCGGACGATTTAGAAACTTGTGTTTCGTCATTCACTGGTAAAAATCGAAAACAGCTATGAGTCTGATATCACCAAGCTAAAGAGCCAAATGATGAGGGAGCATTTTGAGATAAACAAAATTACACTGCTTCCTAAACTTTTTTTCTATAAATAATTTTGAAAAAAGTGGCCGAATCATCACCGCTCTCCCCTACCGTTGTTTTTAATACCTCATCAAGTGTGATACATGCAATATTAGATAGGTCTCCTTTGTTTAAGTATAAGGGCCGTTAACGCCCTGGTTTTTCAAAACACTGCCTGACCCAGCGGGCGCGGTGTATAATAATTTATAAAGTGAGCAGTGACCCGCTCGGCCACTTCTGTCTGATCTGTGTCACCCAATACAACCTCCGGTCCAGCTGTATCGAGACGGCATGGTCGCCTGGAGGTTAATTGTTGTGTGGTGTGTGGTGAGGGAGACGAGAACAAGGGTATAATGTAAGGTAAGTTAAGTGTGTTTTCTCTCTTAGCCAACAGTGAAGGTCATGTGTTATGTGTTTCCGTGCTCCGCAGGAACGGGGTTTTGTTGATGGGTTTGCTGTCGGGAGGATAGTTTTTGGTATGGTTATGGTTAGATAGTCGGTGACCTTTTTTTTTTTTTTTTCTAGGCGTGTGTGTGATTTCAGCTGATAGTATTTTTGTGAACGTATTCCTTGCACTGGTTAGTGTTTTTATGTCTGTGCTTCGCAGCCAGATTTTAGCCTTTCATTTTGTTGTGAAAGGTAGCTACGTCTCTTTTGTGTGTCAGTCAGAGATCATTTTGCCGTGTGTTATTTTCATTTAGTATTTCTAGTTTTATTTTTTTGTTTTTTAGTGAGTTTGTTTTGTTGTAAACTTACTATACTGCGAGTGTTGAGCGTTTACATCCATATTTGTTTTGTCTAAATGAGGGGTCGGCGTCAAAAGGTCCTAACGCGCCACCACCCCGGGAAAACTATTTTTTTGTTGGATATCACTTATTTCAACCCTTCCTCTATAACGTGGGATGGATGTAAGGACATTCTGGCACTGGGAATATGGTGAAAGTCCATAGAAAAAAAGTGCTACTTTCACCTCACACGTCTGGCTGAGTCCATCACGGGCTGATGCCGCGATCAGAAAGTCCACCATCCCGTACCGTGGCAGCATAAAAAGACACGTCTTGTTTCTTGTTTCAATAAGAGTAATATTATTATTGCCTATTATGTTTTCTATTGTTTTCCTCTTTCCATATTGACATAGAGACATACAGACAAGAGTAACATCTGGTACAGGAGTGACATTGGTGTTATTGGTGTTTATTTCTATTTTTTTTTCTTCAAATTGTAGGCATTATTTTCGTATTGTTTATTAATTACCTACCTTTCATACGTGATGATTGTTAAAATTGGCCCATAATATGCCAGAAATCGCACCAAAAGTTCGGCATTAAGCAAAAAAAACTAAAATCTATTATAATATTAACCGAAAATTCCAGCATAAATTTAATAGATAAAAAAAAAACCTCATCAACATCGTCACTGGCATTCTTAAAACTATAATTTTGCCCAAAATTGATCATCTAGCTCAAGTAATAACAGAGATTTTAGCGAAAACAAACTGCAAACTTTTGGATGCGATTTCTGGCGTATTTTAAATGTGGCGCGTTGGGACCTTTTGGCGCGCGACCCCTCAAATCCTTACTGCGTTTTCTGGTCAAAATCAATGTAAATAAGTTAAATGTAAATAAAGTGTTAAAAGTATTTCTGTTGAATCGTGTTTTTATTTTTCTTATTTACTTTTTGTGTTCAGTTCTTTTATTTGTGTATTTAATTTATTGCTTAAATTAAATACCTTTTGGTTATTGCATTTATTTTTCTTTCTGAAAATTGACTCCCTTCGAACCTGGATTTCCCTTAGTTTCAATACTTTACTAAAATCTTCATTATCTTAATCTTACCAAAGGGGGAGATCGTGACACCCCCAATGGATTGCCCAATATGATCCCATACCCGCTTCACGTATCTGTCGAAATAATCATCATCACCAGTCCTATTAGTTGATAGTATGACTTCCAAAGAAAACAATAACTTGAATTTACTTTAGATATGAATAGCTAAGAATAGAACATAATTATAATAAAATCATAAGCATTTATAATTTTATCATATTTATCTACAAAAAGGCAAAATAAATAAATGAGAAATGACAAATATACAAACAGCTACAACTATTTTACAATATAACTTTGATTCACCTGTTTCAGATTATAAATCAGCAACTTTACTTCTTATAGTTGATTACATTACAATAATTACACAAAGAAGAAAACAAACTTAAATGTGCAATTTTTTCAATATCTCGATGACTACATAACACACTCTTACTACACTACGCGCCAAAATATTGTTCGCCGCATCATAACAGACACTCCCATAAGGGAATTCTGAAAATGTACTCTATAGCAGCCTAGTGACTTCCGAGAGATATCCTACATATGGCAGCTTGTTTAAAGCACGGGCAGTCCATCAAGACCGTTGAGGAATGCCACTTGTCAATTATAGACGAAGCATTTTGAAAAGGATCGCCTCACTCCCCGCGAGTAATTTGAACAGACGCGCGTTGGTAAACTATCATTATTTCATAATGGGTAGCAAGAAAGACTAACAAAGGAGCAAATTAAAGTTATTGTGACTCTACACAAGGCAGAGAGGCCAGAGGAAGAACTATCAAGGATTGTGGGTGTTACGAGGAAATGTGTGATGAAGTGGGTGGAGAGTTGGCGTGGCAACACCGTAACATAAAGAATAGGCCACGGCGAGGATGTAAAACATCAGCAAGCACCGTAAATGTCATGAAACGTCAAGTGGATGCCCATCCTCAAATAAGAGCAAGAAAATTATTACGATATGACATTTACATCCTCGCCTTGGCCACTTCTTTATATTACTTCTTTATGTCTTTATCCCTAGCAGGCCACTCTACACCAGTCTTTCCTTCTTCCCTTTCCAATGTGTTTATCATCTTCCATTCTCACTTGTTCCCTTATGATAGCCTTTTTTTAATTCTTATGATAGCCCTTTTTTTATTCCTTCATCCCATATTCTCTCTCTCTCTCTATATATATATATATACGTATATATCGTATTTTACGGCATATAAGACGCTGCATCTTGGAAGACGCACCCTGATTTTGATAAGAAATTTCTAAGAAAAAAAAACATAAAAAACCAGACCACAAAAACTGTTGTCCAATATACAGTCATTTTCACACAAGAACACACACTCACTATTCATTATCTTCATTCAGCACTGCTCATCAGCCATTTTATTTTCTAGCTTGTATGCAGTAGTAGAAGTAAATAGTCATGTTGGCTGGCTGAACATGTACACGCAGGTCAGTCGTCGGGAGTGAAAACAAACCCGACTGTGGCGGTGTGCAGCTGCGTGCCTGCCTGGCGTGCCAATCAGCTGAGTCTGGCTGTGTTGTCCTGAGTTTAAACACCTCTCACGTCCTCCCGTGCCTCACTACTTTGCCTGCCTCCTGTGCCTCACCATGTATTGTTTTAATTTTCCTGTATGCGTGTAGTATTTGTGATGGCTGTATGTACATAAGTATACAAACTTTCATCTAATGTAACAAACAAAGTTCCTTATACACGGAATGGCTGTTGGCGCAATCTGCTGAGGCGGAACGGTTCCCGCCAGTACCGCAGTAAACATAGCAGCGTGAAGACAGATTAGTTGATTTGAATGTCTTATGGTATTTGAAATACTTGTAACAGATAAGTACTGAGGCTACATCATATGAGGCTGAATTGAATAGCTACCTAAGTTAACCTCCTACAACATTAATCTTGGAAGACGCCTGAGTATTTTTCAGGGTATTTTTTAGGGAAAAAAGTAAGTCTAATAAGCCATAAAATACGGTATATATATATATATATATATAGTATATATATATATATATATAGTATATATATATAAATATATTCTCTCTTTCTCATTTGAGATACTGTCTGCGAGGACGAGATCCTGATTCCTGCGTCTATAGATATTAGCTCCTCATGTAAAACTGAGTTTTGCGAAGTGTAAGTTATTCTAAACAGCCGAAAGGTGCTGTAGAGCTAAAAATCTGGCAAAAAATGAGAAAAAGGAGCACTTCTTTGCCACCAAACGACACTACCCTCTCCTCATTCCATCTTTGTTATGGCCGATGCTTGCGCTGTAAGTCATATGTCGGGACGAGGCCAACCACTTATTTCCATTTACTGTAGACACAAACATATGCGGCGGAAACTTAATCCCATTTAGTGTAATATGTATCTAGACAACGAAAGGTTGCTCGAAAATTGGGCTGGATTCCTGACGACGTACCCGTACGTCACCCAACCAGCTCGCCCACCCAACTCAGGACGTACCAGTACGTCAACTGCCGCGTAGGGGTTAAGAATCGGCAAAGAATACTGCTTAACAATATGGTTTATCGTGTAAGACTCTCAGGGAAATCAGGGCCAGATCTTAGATCTCAAAGAACGCCCGCTTTAATGCACAATTAATGAACGCACGCTTTAATGCACAACTTTCCAGGAATGTAACTCATGTGTTAAACGGGGCATATGTGTATCAGCACATTCTATAACGATAAAGTCCACTATTTTTCCAACATATTTACCGTATTTTACGGCTTAAAGACGCACATTTTTCCGCAAAAAATAACCTGAAAATTACTCATGCGTCTTCCGAGACGAATGTTGTAGGAGGTTAGCTTAGGTAGCTATTCAATTCAGCCTCTTATGATTATATGATGTAACCTCAGTACATATCTGTTACAAGTATTTCAAATACCATAAGACAATCAAATCAACTAATCTGTCTATACGCTGTGCGTGAAGACAGTTTACAGTTTAGTGTGCAGTACTGGCGGGAGCCTTTCCGCCCCGGCAAATTGGCGCCAACAGCCATTCCCTGTATAAGGAACTTTGTTTGTTACATTAGATGAAAGTTTGTATACTTATGTACATGCAGCCATCACAAATACTACACGCATACAGGAAAACTCAAACAATACGTGGTGAGGCACAGGAGGCAGGCAACGGTGTGAGGCACGGGAGGGCGTGAAGTGTTTACACTCAGGACAACAAAGCCAGACTCAGCTGATCGGCATGCCAGGCAGGCACGCAGCTGCACACCGATGCAGTCAGGTTTGTTTTCACTCCACGGCTGCTGTCTGACCTGCGTGTACATATTCAGCTCGCCAACATAAAGATTTACTATTACTATCGCATACAAGATAAAAATAAAAATGGCTGATGAGCAGTGCTGAATGAAGATAATGAATAGTGAGTGTGTTCTTGTATGAAAATGACTGTATATCGGACAACAGTTTTGGTGGTCTGCTTTAAAAAAAAAATTCTTTCCAAAATCAGGGTGCGTCTTCCAAGATGCAGCGTCTTATAAGCCGTAAAATACGGTAACTAATAATGAACGTGACCTTTTTCAACGACACTGATTGTAATTATATTATCTTTCATTTTGCCTTCCTTTATGCATATTTCTTGCCGAGGGTTTTCAAGACCTCAGTTTTTTTTTTTATCCACCATGAGTCTTTTTGAACTCAGAATAGAGGCACTGGTTGCAATGCGTGTCATTACAACTGTTTCTAATAAATGTGATGGAACTGCTGCATAAGCACTTCTACACAGTTATTAAGAGTTGCTACACAAGCATACTAGGTAGTGTTTGATAAACAAGGAATATAGTTTTTACTTTATTTGAATTAAACTTGAAAACAGTTTGGGTTTACAAACAAAATATATTTGAAAGCTGGACTTTTGAACCAAATCTCATTTCCATGTTTAAGGTATTCAGAAACTACTACAACAGTCTATCATTTCATAACAGAAAACAAAAGTTGATGGCTGATATTCCACAGTATGAAGTTACTAAGTAAACAAAGTCACAATACATTTTCAGTATCAGTAAAGGGAACTTAAGAGACGGCATATAACATATTCGTGACAGAGATAAGTAATAATCAAATCCCTTTATCATTGGCTTAACAAAGCCAATGCCAACTGCATATTAATGCACCACACCATAAAACCTGTAAAAACTAGAATTTTAACAGAAGTAGCAGTATACTTCTATTCTGTGCTTAGTAACTGAGATGTCAAACTCCTAGACCTTAGGCTCTTCATGTGCCTATTTTGGTGTTACTGTCCAAATGGTAGGGCAGGCATTACCACAGTTCCGACTGATGGCACTGGAGGTCAACAGCGCACCATGGACCTGTTATGAGCTGGATTTATGCTCAGGGACAACTGTTTTTCAGCAGATCTGTAATTAAGAAAAGCCACATATGAAATTGCATGTGTTTCAATGAGAGTACAAACCTAAAAAAATATATCAATTGATAATGAATTATTAAGTGAAGTTAAGTGGGTAGTTTTGACATATTAGCAACAATGGTATGATTAAAATAATTGAATTTGTGTATGATTGTGAAAGTCAATCAGATGGTTTATATTCTTGAAATGGAGATCACACGGGAGATGAATAATTCCATACAAATGCAAGAAGAAGGAGCTGCAGAAGGAGAGGGAGCTCCCTTATGTGGGAGTAGCAGGGTTGGAGCAATTACGCTTCAAAATATAAATTACAATTACTTACTTTATATTATTCAATTACAATTATAAATACATATTTCTTAACTGAAAAAAAAATAGCTTTAGTTAAGAAAACACTATTTTGATGCTTAGTAAGACGTACCAATTTTCGCATTGCACTCAGCACGAGTATTTGGCGTTGTCGGTACCTGTGTAGAAGGACAAAGATCTGGATCTTTAAGTCGCTTGTGATCCCTGTCTTACTCTATGGTTGTGAGACACGGACACTAAATAGCGACTTGAAGAGGCGAATCGATGCTTTTTGGTAATAAGTGTCTTCCCAGAATTGTGGGGTATCGTTGGGATAAATATGTGTCAAATCAGCGATTCCACCGTGAGACTGAATCAAGGCCTATTACCTGCATAGTCCGTCAGCGCCAACTTCGGCTATATGGGCATGTGGCACGCTACCCTGAAACTGATCCTTCCCATCTGGTTGTATCTGTAAGAAACAATCAGGTGTGGAGGAGGCCACGGGGAAGCCCATAAGGCTTGTGGCTGGGGCAAGTTGATGTTTCCTGTGAGAGATGCTTGGTATGGGAAGGGAGCCTGCAAGGGGACTCGTGCGTGGTGACCCCCGACAGTGGCGTCGTAGGGTGGGCAAGGCGACGCGCCCCTTGTTACCCTTTTCTGTCTTGTTATTTAAAGGTAACTGGGGTCAACCCATTTAACATAGAGTCAATAACCTGTAGGGGTGATTGCCTGTGATGCCCTCTCTTGACAGGCAGGTAACTTGCTTCCCTGCCCAGAAATATACATCTATAAGGTGGTATTGGCTAATCGTGGTCGAGCGGTTTTTAAGTAATGTATAAGTATTGTAAGTCCCAAGGAATCAAGTAAGACAATACACTACTATAAATATATATATATACAGTACCCTCCCGAGTTTCGCGCTTGCTTTCTTCCCAAGGCATAGCGCGAAACTCGCGGATCGTGAAACTCGGATATTGAAAACACTGTAAAAATGCTTATTTAGTCCGGGGCGAGGTGTACCTACCGTATTTTACATAAGCCTCACTTTTTCCCCCAAAAAATATCATGAAAATGCCCCAAGACCCTGTCCACCCAGCAGTGAATGGGTACCTGGTGTTAGCCAAGGGTTTATGACCCGCCTCCCGGGGTGGTGGCTTCGGCCAACACTACGTAGAGGAGGAGAGGAGCTTGAGATTGAGCTTGAGTTGGGAGTCCCCCAGCGGATGCTGTCGGTGAAGCCTTTAGTCCGGCGTTCTCCCACACACGTATTCTGTCCTACGAACGATACTTGATCTTGATCTTGATATTACAGGTAGCCTATTCTTCATAGGCCAGGCCTTTGAACCGGTGTTGCATTAAATAAGTAACACCTCAAAATAAGTAGCACCTGACCTCACACCCCCGCCGATCCTTACTTATTTACCACAAAATACTCCTTTGTAAGTGATTAACAAGGACGTGTGTGGTACTGTGGTTGCTGGAGATACTGGAGGAGACAGGAGAGAAGAGAGGAAGGCATTGGAGGTACCGTAGAGAAGGGAGGAAAGCATTAGTGTAGTGATTAATTAGTAAGAGCAAGGCATTGAGTGATCTAGCTCTGTACACGTTTTATGCCTATGTTAGTGTGCTTTTATGTATGACAAGGCAGGTGAAGGGATTATCTTGTTAAAAACTTCCATCTCTGTCTCTCGATTCGTCTTCTTCTTGTGACCTTTGACGCTTAGTATTGCTTCATAGGTTCTCTTCAAACTTCGTCTCCTTTGTTAACAGATTTGTCAACTCTTCCCTTGTCTATTTCACCTGGGATACTAAAACATTCTCATTTGTTTTGGTCTGAGTGAGTGAGGGCATCAGCTGATGGTTGTGTGACAGTGTTATACGGCAATAACCCTGTCACAATGCCTTCGTCTCTTCTCTCCTGTCTCCTCCAGTACCTCCAGAAACCACAGTACCACACACGTCATGGTTAATCAGTTATAAAGGAGTATTTTGTGGTAAATAAGTAAGGAACGGCGGGGGTGTAAGGTTTAAAGGTGCTACTTATTTTGAGGTGTTACCTATCTAATCTAATTATCCTTGATGAGGGCTGTAAAATCCACTTAAAATCTTTCTCTGCACAGTCGAGTGGCCTAAGAACACCCACACGCTGCCCATTAACTCTACCTTCGATTGCGAGGGCATCAGAGGACACAGGGGGTGGCATGAGCCTCTAATCACAGGCGTCACTATAGAAATTATGTGCGTCACCACGGGCGAGGGCTAACCATCACAGCCCTCAAATGAACCTCCAGGGCCTACTATCCCACCCCTGGAGCTCACGGCCTAACGGCACTGTAGGCACACACACACATATACACACACACACACACGCGTCAGCTGTGTACACAGACACGCGCTCTAGGAGGCTCCTATACAACTGGATGTGCTGTATGGCTGCAGGGACCAACAAGGACGCAGAGGACCCTGAAAGACCTTAAGTACTTATAGGTTAGAGCTATGTAGTTAGATAGTCCCGTCTCCTAATGATTTACCTAAAAAGTGAAAAATATTGGAAGTGAAAAAAAAGTAAACGGATGGAGGAAATGTTGGCGGAGGATTCTGCCGGGACCAATTTTGATGGCTTCAATACCAAAGAAAAAGACATATTTGGGCTGAAAATGAACCAGAGAAGAGTCATAATGCTAGAAAATATAGTTCACGAATTAATGGATAAACTAGAGAAGATGGAAAAGAAAGTGTTCGTCCTGGAAAAAGATAATACTATTTTGAAAATTAGAGTGGATGAATTAAACGGAAAACAAGATGATGAAAAGGTAATAAAACTGCATGCAGAAATGTATTCAGTACATAAGAAATGGAAAATGACACAAGAGGAAATGAAAGATGAAAGAAAGACATGGAAGATAGAAAAAGAAAAAGACCAAGAGAACGTACGCTAAATAATCGAAGATCAAGAAAATGAAAAGAAAACTCTGACCAAAGAAGTAGTCAAAGTGATAAAACAAAAGGAACATTTAGTAAGAGATACGGTAGACAAAAAGAAATGTCATAATTTTTGGTTTGAAGGAAAAAGTGCTGCCCAAGAAAAACTTATGAGAAGAGGAAGAAAAGAAAGTGTCAAAAGAAATATTTAAAGTGGTAGAAGAAAATAAGGTGATAGAAGAAGAAATAGAAGAGATACATAGGTTAGGGAAATATGAGGAAGGAGGGGCCCGCCCCTTAAAAGTTAAGTTTAGGTCACAAAATACAGCACAAGATATATTGTCTAAGGCATGGAAACTGGCAAAGACAGAAGAATATAAGAAAATATGGATAAGAAAAGATATGAATGAGGAAGAAAGAGCCAGATTGAATGT